>JAFVLL020015474.1:70492-169655 GCA_021397915.2 Tor tambroides
TATATATAAATTTATAAAATAAATATTTATAAAAATTAGCTACTAAAATATATAATAATAATAATAAAATTTTAACAGTAAAATTACAATACTAATATTTACTTAATTCCTTCGGTTTCAAGCACTAAACCATCAAGCTTTTATTTTGGCAGAGACCCACAGGGTCAAAATTGATCTGTGTATTAAGTATAAATGTATTATTTTTATTTTCAACTAGTTAAAAAAGTTAAACAGTTTTTACTATGGTATCAAAATTAGTACAGAGAAATGTAAAATTTTATTGGTACTGGAACAGACTACTGAAATTTTGGTACTGTGACAACACAAACACCAATATTGACTTAAAAGTTTCAGTTTATTTATTCAATCAGTATAAAGTTGATACTGGGCATCATTAGTTTGATAAAAGCATGTGTTGCTCTGTATATGTACACATTAAAAGATTTTTGACCTAAAATGAGTCTGACACCCTTGATAAATAGATCAGAAACACTTCTGATTGGTGTCTGGTGGACATCACCCTTAACTAGCTTAATTACACAGTGTTTTCTTAACACTATCTCAACTAGTTATTGAGATGACCCACTGATTATCAGTTTCAGTTTTGCACATCCTTCATCAAAACGCCTCATAAACGAGAAAGAAAGAGAGAGACACTTGAGGAATGTCTCCAACAGATCTCGCTCTCACTAATTAAACGTGATGAAGAGATGTTGTTAGCCTCTCTAACAGCACTTCACAGCTCTATTCCCAGAGCAGAGACACAATCATCCATCTCTCCCTTCACCAGTCTAATTAAACTATACACTGCTGCTGCACAGTGAAAATAAAGGGCCTGTGTTAGTTTAAAGGAGCCATATTCTTCACTTCATTCTGAGTGCTGCTTTTTTAAGATGCTGTGACAAGTTAAAAGAAGTTCGACTTTTAATAACACGTCTGAAGACTCCTGCGCCCTACTTCCTTCCATTCAGTCAGTGTTAACCCTGTACATTCACTGTAAATCTGGTCTAATATCATGGATTCTACTATATAGTGAGGATAAATCTGTGCTGATAGAGATCAGTGTTTCTCCAGAGCCTCAGGTGGATCAGATGCACTGAACATACTGCTGCCTTCAGGCTGTTCTCTTGAGATTCTAGCTAGAAAGCCGACACTCTCACTTCCTCATTCTCTTTTTTTCCTTTCTACACTTCATCTTTCCATCTCTTAAAGGTTTTGAGGATTTGTGCATAGAAAGCAGAATAAAAGATAGTTATTGTGCTACGTGTGATCTTTAGTCTTTTACAGGACATGAGTAGAAGGATGAATTAAACTGATCAAAAGTGATAAAGACAATGTTATAAATATTTATTTCAAATAAATGCAGTTCTTTTGAACGTTCTAAAGAATCCTTAAAAAATGTATGACGATTTGCACAAAAGAAGAAATAAGAAATGTTTCTTGAGCAGCAAGACCAGACTTTATGCTGATAATCCAACGTCTGGTTTGTGACGAGGGAAGGATCATCTGAGCCGGTAGGCATCTGACATGATCTGAGTGTGTGTGCAATGCTGTACAGAGGATGTGTGTGATTTATTTGCGGAGGGAATGCTGTGTGTACTCACTGCTCTGGCACTGTCCTCATATTCGATCTTGAGGTTGCTCATGGCTTTAATGATGGCCATGATGGACTGGATGGTGTTACTGTAGACCACCGCTCGATACTGCTTGCACTCTTCCTCTGAGTAGCCGTCCTCATGAATAATCCTGCATAACGGATATACAGCCGATCAATCAATCAGTGTTGTATAGGATATTTTGCCCTCATAAAAATTTAATTTGTGTTGTTTTAAAGTGATGTACATATATAATACAAGGTGTGTGTGTTATATATATATATATATATATATAAAAAACACACACACATATATATAAAATGCAGCAGAAAACAGGAAATAATTATATAAATATGAATATATCAATGTAAATTGTGAATATATAGAAGTAAATCAGAATATATAAGTCTGAATATATAGAAGTAAATCTCTCTCTCTATATATATATATGTGTGTGTGTGTGTGTGTGTGTGTGAAGAAAGCAATAGTGCATTAAAGATCAAAAGTGGCAGTAAAAGCTGTTACATTGCTAAAAAATTCATCAAAAAAAATCGTGAAATACATTTAATAGAGAAGTTATTTTAAATTGTAATAATTTCACAATATTATGATTTCACTGTGTTTTATTTATTTGTTTGGATCAAATAAATGCAGACTTTGTGTGCATAAGAGCCTTCTTTAAAAATCATTAAAAAAATATTACCAATCCCAAACTAAATAATAAATGTAAATATAAAACTAAATAAATATTTGTTGTATTCACCAGAAAAGCAAACATAAGCATGCATAAATAAATAAAGAAATAAAGAAATAAAAGAACAAATTCAGGGTGGCACAAAAGACAAGAACATTAGGTTTTAACCCAAAGCCTGGCTTTCGTATCCAGATGTAATATAAAATGTATTAAAATTTACAGGCTTTTGCAGTGGATGAAACTTAGCCACTGAATTGATTTGAAGTGCTGTTGGGAATTGTCCTGTGGATCTTGTCAGATTGCAAATCTATGGAGATTTTTTTTTTTTTTATAAATATAGTCAGCTCTGGATCAGGAGGATAGAGGAAAAATCTCTGAGGATAGAACCGGAGAGCCGGTTCACTGTGTTTCACTCAAATGACACTCAGACGGCATTTAAAACACCTTTACAGGGAAAATACAAACAACCTTCTCTGATATAGCGGAGCACAATTAGTTTATAGAGTCATTTTACATGAGCAATATCACACTCATAGATGTGCGATATACAGCATTGAATTTAAATAAACATGATAAGATTTTGCCAAAACTATTTGCTCTGGAACAAATAATAGTTTAATGAGACCAAAGACTGGCCGTTAGATTTACCCAACACAAATTATATCTCGTGTTTAACCACTATAGAGACATCAGAGCCAGCGGTAAATTCCAGAAGATCTGGCCGAGGTGAAGCTGCTCTCGGCGGGTGTAATGAGCGCTGAACGGCCGCTGAACCGCTGGAACTCCCGTCTCCGAAAACGTTGAAGCAAATTTTGAAATAGACCTTATCTTTATTAACAAACCGCATATTTGAAGTCCAAGCAAGCACATTCTCGCCTAAAAAAACTCTTAAAACTGCATTCCGTGACACAAAACAGTATTATTTTTAAAATTATAGTGGATTTGGGCGTCCGCCATGACACTCGCTGTGAGAAATACAGCAACTTCGGCAAGCGGAGTGATACAAACGGTGAAGAGGTTGGAGGAGCTCTGTTGGACTCTATTATCGCATTCCTATCAGCCAGTCAGATTCGAGAACCAGAAAGAACTGATGTTTAAAATAATATAATATAAAGAATGAACACTGCGATTATGCGCCAGGTCAGAGCGTGTGTGTCAGGATGCATTCAGTGATGAGATGGAGTACAAAACATATTCCATCAGAGTGATTAGAGTGTAAAACTACTTTGGGAAACAGAGGCGTAAGAAGAGCAGCAGAGGTCAAGGTCAGATAAACAGTATTAACTGCTGCCAGGGGCCCAATTACACACACACACACACACACACACACACACTTGCACATCAACAGCTGTTTATGTGAGTGTAAGCAAGGGAGAAACACACAGGCTACCTACCTAGACAGGACTTTTAGCCATCAGTGTTACATTTGTAACATTTGTGCCAAAAAAAGCTGTCTAGGTAGGCAACTCACTCTGTCTTGAGAGACGACCACTATGTGTAAGGCCCCAAAAAATACTCTACACAAGTATGCTTACAATGCATACACACTTTCACATTTAATTAAGTCCTGAAACATGTCAGAACACAACTGATAATGCAATGCAAATATATGCTGCATTCTCAGAGTTGCCACAGTGGGTGCTATTGCATGAATTATATAACATAATGAACATAATCTACTTCTATGGTCATGTTATTGCGAAATAACCTTGCTGAGAATGTCAAACTAATTAGTTAAAGCACAAAAAGGAAATCCATCCCATATAACTCAGTCTTCCGGTGAAACTATGTTTTGGTGATGTATGCCGAACTTCAATCATTTTGGCTGCATAAACCTAGTCCCTTACTTATAGACTGATCTCAAGCTTGAATTCAGATCTGGCTCCATTCAATCAACAACTGAAGGCATGAACTAAGCCTCTGCAATACATTTTTTATTTTCAATAACCCATTTCACTCGGATTTATGTCACATTGTGGAAGAAAAAAATTGACTCTACTTCCGTTACACTGCAACTTTAAACTTGCCTAGCTACCTGTATAGCTGCTCAAATTGACGATCTAGCCTTTGAAATGACTCACTGAATCTGACTCGCTGAAATGAATGATTCTAAACACTAATTTAGACTTGGAGATCTGGAGTTTGCTTATGTGAACTGAGTTTATTAACTAGAGCAGGGGCAAAAAACTCCCAATATGCTATATAACAAATGTGTGTACGTGTGTGAGAAAGAACATTTTAAAAAATTCTTAACATTTTTTTTTTTCTTTTTCACTTTAGAGTTGCAGCTGTTCGCTCTCATATCATCCACACCAGTGTCAATAGTTGACATTCAGAGATGTGTCTGAAAGGGAGTAAGAGATTTCGAGAAGAGAAAACATCGTTCACTCACTTCATCTGTTTTACGATGGTACTCTTCCCCGATTCTCCAGCACCTGTGACAGAAACACAAAGAAAACAAGGTTGTAACAACAGCACACTCATGCACACACTTCATTTTCAGACAGGAAAGCAGGATCACAGTCAATGTTTTTTCTCCGTCTAGTCAGAGTCTTAGCGCTAATGCCCACCCTCTATTATGTATGTGTGTGTGTGTGTGTGTGTGTGTGTGTGTGTGTGTGTGTGTAGCCTATACTTCCAGTAACTCAAGTCTTGCTGACTTAGCTGCCGATATTCAGCGTTCCATTCTCTCCCAGACCTGGTGTTTATCAAGTTTGGCCTTTAATGGAGATGTCTGAGTGCTTCACAAACAGGAAACGGGGCCTTATCAGGGTAATTTCCACAGGCCTGCAGGGGCACGCTACTCATTTGACATCTAACTCCCTCATTTGAACATTATATAAACACACAAAACATAACGGCCATACGCTACAATCAACAAGCTCCCACAAGCAGATTCTAACATCTCAAAAACAAACATCTACACGTCACAACGACATATCTGATACGGACTGGCACATCGTGTCACATGACATGCAGCTCTGCGGTGTAGAGCTGCCCCCCGGCCGTCAGTCTGCGGCCCTCTTACACAACTCTAAACACACACGGATTACACTGCAAACCGAGCGGAAAACTGCCCTCAAACTCCAATGAAATGGTATCCGAAGAGGCACAAAAAGAGGAAAGCCTAAAAAAAGACAAAGAAACTGTGTGTGTGTGTCAAAAGATGGCTCACTGAGTTCAAAATCACAGTGTTAGGACACCTGTCAACGTGCTACACGCTCACACCCACTTACTCTACGTGAAGAGACGACTTCACACTTGAGCAGCTGCTGACAACACCTAAAACATGCAAAATCAGATCTCCCACATCTTACAGAGATGGCAGCCGTTCAGACTTCAGTCATGCATCAGTTTGCGGCTTTCATTTGAGACATTTCTGCTGCTACTGCACGCTTAGAAAGTTAGCGTAAAGGGCTTTTCACACCATGGATTGTAACTGTAATAGGGCCATATGAAATCAGTTTTATTTTTTCTCAGATTATTGTTTTTTGTTTTGTTTTCAGTTTTCTGGATTCAGATTAAATGGTTTAATTAAATATTTTTTTGATTATTAAAGTCTAATCAATTGAATTTAAAAAAACTTTAACAATGTGATGATAATGATTACTGTAAATGTAATGACTTAATAAAAATTTTTTATATCCAAAACAGTGGTTATCAAATGAAGCAATAAAACATTTAAATTTTAACACTTAAAATCTAATCAAATGAAAACTTTAAAATTTCCTTTTATTGTTTGGTAAACATTAAAAGTGCTGCACAACAGGTTTTCTGTTCAAATTAAAACTTTTTTTTAAAAAAAATTGTGTGATATTCCTTAAAAATAAGGTTGTAACAATTTTATTATTATTATTATTATTATAATAATCACTACTACTTCTTTGAGAAGTACACTCTACTGTACAATAGCGTTGTATTATATAGGCCCTACTATAAGACATAACACAAAACGAGATATTTTGAAGCATGTTGGTTACCTAACAGTTGCTGGTAGCCATTGACTTCCATACTATATTTTTCCATGGCATGGAAGTCATCAACAACTCAATCAGAATCCATCTGACTTTAAAAGGATAGTTCACCTAAAAATGAAAATTCTGTCATTAATTACTCACCCTCATGTCATTCCAAACCCGTAAGACCTCCGTCCATCTTCAGAACACAAATTAAAATATTTTTAATGAAATCCCAGAGCTTTCTGACCCTGCATAGACAGCAATGCAACTGAAATGTTCAAGGCCCAGAAAGGTAGTAAGGACATCGTTAAAATAGTCCATGTGAGATCAGTGGTTCAACCGTAATTTTACGAAGCTATGAGAATACTTTAGTCCACAAAGAAAAAAAAAAACGACTTTATTCAACAATTTCTTCTCTTCTGTCAGTCTCCTCCACGCGTTCACGAAAGTACCACGCACAAAAACTATTAAGGTTGAACCACTGATGTCACATGGACTATTTTAACGATGTCCTTACTACGCTTCTGGGTCTTGAACGTGTCAGTTGCGTTGCTGTCTTTGGAGGGTCAGAAAGCTCTCGGATTTCATCAAAAATATCCTTTTTTTTGTACAATTTTATCGTCCTTTGGTATGGACACTAATATAGTTCTTGTTATACTTAGTGAACTTGCATTGTGCTCAATCCCTTAGAGGACAGACAGGAGACGGGATAGCCCGCATGTGAAAATAAATGCCTGTATGACTCAATGCATCTATTGTGTATTAGTGTTCATAAATCTAGTGATGTGCACCTGCAGGATGTGGCCGTGTATGTTTTAGTGATTGTCTGCGAATAAAACTGGCGGCACTTCCACGGAATGCGTTTTAAACCATAACAAAAGACAAAAAGTCGAGCATGAGCAGCACTCAACCGAACAGTAGTCATGGATTACCAGGAAAACTCTTTCTTGAAGAATCATAAAGGAGCTACACATAGAAGCTAGCTACAGCTCTTCAATTTATACAATTACGGTTATAGATTCTTCGCAGGGTCTCATAACTGAAATTCATGTGCCATCTCCTACAAAACTAATTTTAAACATTATCAGCGATTCCACTGGGATAGCAGCTGGGTTCTTCCTGTATCCAAGAACGTTTATTACACAATGGCCTGTATTTTCAGCACTACCAATTAAACCTGACCTGTTTTCATTTTATGAGCTCAATTCCAAAGCAATATGCACATGACTATTCACGTGCAGATTTTTTTCTCTATGGATGAAATAATCAAAGAACTCTGCAAATTATCAGTATTGGAATAATGTGAAAACAATTATTGTATGCATGCATACATAAATAAGAATTATTATCAATAAATTAATATTATCAATAATAATAAAATTTTACAATTTCATGTTAACTTTAAACCCAGACAGACTCAAGACCTCCCCATGTGTGCAAAAGGCCTGGTATCAGATGTTGTTTTTGCATTGCATTGGTCTCATCACACGGTTGCGGTACCTCAGATCTGAGGGCAGGCGTGGGTGTGTAAATGACAACGTTAATGAGAGGTGCACCAATACAGTACAGCGACGTGCCAGTGAGCTCAGGTGTGCACTCCTGACCCGGGGCCAGTTTGTCTGGCTGAAGGTTGACTGAGTTTTTGTGGTCATTATGGTCTGAGGCACACAGGTTCACAGTGGAGACGAGAATAATTCGGTTTTGTTGCTGCAGCTGCGACCCAGGTTACCACAGTACACATCCGTCTGTGTCCACCCTGCCTGTCTTATTTTCTTGCTTGGCCATGACCAGTTTTATGGTCTCTCAACTGCATTATGAAATCAAAAGCAAGTAACTTACCTATTTAAAAGGCTGAGATCATGCATGTGATCCATCTAATCACGTTTGAACAGACTTAAGTTCTTGCTCTCGCTCTCTCACTTCACTCGTCCTCTGGGTTTTTGTATTCATTGCTCCAGCAGACAGACTTGACCACAGCTCTCCGCCCTTTGTGGTGCGGTTGCTAGGCATTAGCTCCTTTCTGCTCAAATTCTAGGAATCTCCAGGCCTTCACAAGCAGAGCATGATCTCTCTGACTGTTCACTTAATAAATGCATCTCCCTCTTTTCCTTTTTCATTCTGCTCTAGTGTTCGCAGGCTAGTCTAATAATGCTGGACCAATAATCTGATCCAAAGAGAGCTTTTAAACACAACACATTCAAAAAAATTTAATTAATTAAATTAAATAATAATAATAATAATAATAATAATAATAATAATAAACATGGACACTTAATAAAAACATGTCATTTCTTTCTTTCTTTCCTTTTTTTATATTTACATTATAAAAAATTAGGTTAATTAATATGAATGTGCCAGACCTATGGTGCAGTGCACATGCTCAGGTTAAAAAAAAAAAAAAAATTATTAAAATAAATAAATAATAACGTTAAATTAAATAATAAACTAACCTAACCTAAATGAAACTATATTACATTTAGGGAGTCATGATGAAATTCAAAAACAAAAAAAATAAGCAAAATGGTGTTTTAAATAGTTTTAGAGATTTAAAATATGGTTATAGGGTTAAAATTAATATGAGCTGTCTCACAGCTGTGGCGCAGCAGACTGTGCACATGCTCAGGAAAAATGCTAAATAAAATAAAATAAAATAAAGAATAAATAAAATATTTAAAATAGTTTTAGGGGTACAATATAGGGTTATAGGGTTACAATTAATATCAATATGTCAGAACTTTTCCACAGTGGATTGTGCACATGCTCAGGAAAAGGCCAATATAAAGTAAATTAAAAAAACAATGAAATTCAGAGAGTCATGAGTCGATTCAAAAAATAAAATAAAATACAATAAAATAAAATAAAAACTCTGGGAGTCAGGATTAGATTAAAAAAAAGAATACGCAAAATATTTAAAATAGTTTCAGAGGTACAATATAGGGTTATAAGTGTAAAATTAATATCAATATGTGAGCTTTGCCACAGTGGATTGTGTAAACGCTCAGGAAAAAGGCCAATATGAAGTAAAATAAAAAAAAACAATGAAATTCAAGGAGTCATGAGTCATGTTTAAAATAGTTGTAAAGTAGGATATAGCAGCTTTCCCTAAATAAATAAACAGCAAATATTCACTTTTTTTTTTTAATCATCTTGCAGTCTTAATCTTGCAGTTTCCTTTGTAATATATTCTAAGCATCTTTTAAAACAAAATGCAAATGACTGTGCCCTGCTGGGCATAACCATAAGTCAGAGAGCTGAAAGAAAGTACAAGCAATTTCCATTAGGATTCTCTGTGCAGAGTGATGTTAAATAAACAAGACGTCTTACTAAAATGAGTAGTGAACACATCTTGCACTTAATATTGTAGTGAACCATTTCACAGCAACATAATTGTAAAAAAAAAAAAAAAAAAAATCATGCACTCTTTGACATAATACAGACAACCGCACACTTACAAACCGAATACTTTGGATTAATGAAGTGATGGTTTAATAAGCGCTGAACATTCTTGCAGTGCCTCTAGGGTCATTTGTAATGTTATTTGCCTGCTCAAACCACGGCTGGATAATGAATCGCAATGACAGAGCTGTTGTGAAAACAAACACTTTTGATGCGGCTCACCCTGATCAATGCACCGGCGGAGACCACAGACTGATGATGCACCACAGTTGGCGGGTGTGATTGTTTTTATGCCCTTGTAAATGGATAAAACTGTCAGCCGTTTATTGGGCTGTCTGAAAAATTTATTTGTCTGCTTATTTATGGCTTTAATTTTTTTTCCAAGTTGGATTATCGCCCTCTAGCCAGATCGATAGCGTTTAGAAATCTTCTAAACGCGAGCGACACGAAAGTCCAAATGTCTTGCACATTTGTTTGGTGGTTTCACAAGGTATTGCACACATTCGTAATACCTGAAACACCAATACACACACACACCATGCCTCAGTGACGTAGTGAGAGGTTTGTGTGTTCAGTAAATAAGCTTTTATTGGTCTGTGGGTGAGACACCTTCAAAACCCTAACAATAAACAGAGACTGTGCACGTCTACAGCTTGGTTGCACCTGCTGGTCAACTGTAACACACACAAGCTCTGTTTAAAATCCTAGTGAGCTACTTAGAAGGCAGCAAAGCCAGGACATTAAAATAATGTGTGAAAGTGAATCCGAATGCAGTACACAGGCAACATCTTGAAAACAGAACAACTGATTTCAATAGACAATAATGTTAACATGTTGCTAAGCTAACAATGTGATATTCTAAGGATAAAAATGTATCGCACCCAAATATTGGGTAAAAATTATGACTATGTTGCCAGGTTTTCTCAACAAAACCCACCAAACTGCTACTCAAAACTAGCTCAATCATGTTTTGTGGGGGGTCAGCGGTTCCGGGGATAAAATACACATTTCCCCTGGTAAAATTTGCACGTTATTGGGGTCGCTTCAACCCATGGACTTGAAAAACAACCAACAGCAACAGTATTAAAGTAGCCCAATTCCGTGGGAAAACCACAGACCTGGCAAGACTGGTTACTATGTTCTTTTAACTTTTTATTCATAAAAGAATCCTAAGAATCCTATTAAGCAGCACAACTGTTTTCAACATTGATAAGAAGCTTCTTGAGCAATCAAATCAGCATATTAGAATGATTTCTGCAATTTTTTGCAATTTTAAAACTACCTTGTACTTTGTGGAACAGCCACGACTTTGAGGGTGCGACTATGATGCCTTAAAATGCTGTCTAGGTAGGTTTTGAAGCAGCATATGCAGGGCAGACTGTTGAGGACAACACAAGGTTAGCAAAAAATAAATAATAGGAAAGACAGATGCATCTAGATACATCCTGAAAAGTTGAAACTATTTTTAACTTGACTCAGCATCTTAAAAAATAGCAACCCTCAAAAAACAGCATGAATTGCAAAGTAACGTGCCAAGACATCAGTATGCATCCAAGAGGGTTTTACAGTCTAAAAACAACATTAACAGCTAAAATAAAAAAATAATTAAAATGAAATATTTTGAAATTAAAACCAATTTAAAAAAATAATACCCAACCTTTGGTCAAATATGGACTAATCCAACTATTGGGTTAAATTTTTTAATTACATTTTTAACCCGAAAGTTGGGTTAGTCCATATTTCATCTAAAGTTGGGTTGAAACAACCCAGCATTTTTTAGAGTGTACATTAAAATAAACTAGTGGATTGCTGAACAACTATTCAACCACGTCTAGTTTATAAATACATGAATGTTAAAAAGAAGAAATATCTCGAAACCCATGTGACATGGGCGATCCAGAAGGAATAGTAAGTAAGGCTTTCTGGAAACCACATTAGCATGCATCTAAATCCCAGCTTCCACAACATCTCACACGTGTGCATTAGTGGATGGGTGATGTAACACGTTGGGAAACGCAGAATAGAAACAAAAGACCCTTTCCTCATCCGGCTCCTAAGATGCCAAAGAGTGTCACGTGGCCATTGTCCCAGAGTTCCCCAGTTTCCAGCGAAGGAGGGAAATCCATGCCAGTCCCATCCGCCTGGGGCCATCATGCTCCCTATAGGCCCTTATGGGGCTACAAATGGTCCGTGTGTGTGTGTGTGTGTGTGTGTGTGTGTGTGTGTGTGTGTGTGTGTGTGTGTGTGAGAGAGAGGGGGTGGGAAGAGAAGGACAAAGAGGCCAGTGTGAGTGTGGCTCTGGTTGTGTGGACAGCAATGCCACTGTTTACCATCATTTAGGTCACAACAATTACAGCTGAGCCAGCCACACACACACACACACACACACACACACACACAGAGTTAGTGCCTCGAACGCCCTGGGTCTCCATGAGCACCGCAAAACTCTTCATTCAAAAAGAAGGAAGGCAGCAAACAGAGAATATAATAGCGCTTGCATGGGCCCACTGCACTGCTAGGCTGAATATGATTGGCATCAAACAGAGGCGTTAACAGCCTCTAGTCCACTTCCAGCTTCAATCATTTTGGCTCCTCTTAAAATTACAGCTCTGAAAGTTGGACAAAGTGCCGTGTCAGATTTTAGAAGCTCAGCAGAAGCAGCAGTAATGAACTCCTAATCAGGCTGTTGAGTTCGTCTATAATTTAGGGTGGTTCATTCTTTGTTCTTAGCCTGCGGTCTGTCTTGGCTAGCTTGGGCTGCACCCGCCAGTCTGGTCTGGTCTGGTATGACAGGCTGTTCAGATGGTGTGATGTTTAAATATTCAAATTGATTTTTCTACAGGCTTTTATGCTGGCTGACTTTCTCCAGTTCTGTTTGCTGTTTGTCAGTATTTCCTTACATGACCACTCTGGAGAAAGTGATGTTAAAACTACAGAAATGAAGAAGTTCTCAACAATGCCATGACCACATACATCAAATAGCCACACTGGTTAGTGGGTGAATATCATGAAGAAATTACCAGGTCACTCTTGAGTCCAAAATATATAATTTAAACAATTAACAAAATTGCTAAATTATAATAAATCTGTTAACTCAAAAGTACATTTTATATTTTCAGGACTATTTTTCAAAACAAATTTAGTAAAATGAACAAATAATGTATAAATGTGTTACATTTTCTGTAATTTATATAATTGTTTGATATTATAGTAATGGGAACAAGATTGTTGTAAATTGTTCAGAAAAATGTGCTTAACAGTCATAGAAATGTCACTAAAATAAAGTAGTAAATAAATAAATACATTTTCAATGGTTCTAAAAACAAGCCTAATTTTCTTTTTACATTTTTTTTTTAAATGCCACTTTTTTTTGGTGACCCAGATATGCACTGAATACTGCTAGTAAATTTCACAATAATTACAAAAAAAGAAAGAAAGAAAAGAAAGGGGACAAGCAACACTGAATTAAAACCAAAAGATGACAGACATTAACCCTTTGCAGCAAGACGATACAACTTTGGCGTTTTATCCTGTAACAGTTAAGGTTAGATGTGGGTGGAGAGGAAGCAGGTCCTAGATCAGGGAATAAGGGAACAAAAGGTCTGAGCAGAAAGCATTTCCCATAAGGACAGAGACCGAGATATTGCCAAGAGTGCCTCCTGCCTCTAACACTTCCACGTCTGTGCTCAAACAGACCCAGGATGCAGGAGGTCAAAACAATGAAAATATTTCCCAAAGAAGAATATAATAGCACACATATATGGTATAATAATAAGTATTATCCATAAATGTTAAATCAATGTTTAACATTTAAAGAAAAAAAGTTCACTGGATCTAGAATGAATTCATTTTCCATCCTCCAAGGACCCACAAGAGAGAGACAGAGATGAAAACACATGGCATCTTCTCAAGACTTGTTTACTAAGAATACAGCTGGCACTGCTGAACGGAGACGTCATAGAGAAATAAAGAGGAGATGACTAACATGTAAACACTGACGAAAGAAGAAACTGGTAAATGCAAGCGTGTTGCGTGTTCATTAAATAAACATTGAAACAGACTCTGGTCTCTCGTTGGCTCACGTTCCTCCTTCCATGAAAGTCATGTTTAATGAAATGCCAATTTTTTAATCATCTAAGGTAAAAATTGTAGGTTTGATTGCTAAGAAAAGAAATAGGACACCTCAACAAACCACATGATTTGAGGTATCACATCCATAGCAAAACCGGTCAACACATGTTTGTTAATAAAGCTGAAGACAATAAATAAGAGAGAGAAATCAATGGCCACGTACACACTGCAAGTTTCAGGAGTGACAACCGCATTTAAATGCGGGATTGAGTCCCGTAAATTATCGTTCCATGTGTGTACGGAACAGCAGTCACTCCCGCATTTGTAACCATAGCAACATTCCGTCATCTTGCAGGAGTTAATAAAAGTTTAGCCGTTTATGTGCCATTTTTTGATTAAAGACTCTTTTTGTCCGTCGATTTTAACTAAACTACCGCTGATAGACGTGCTGTGTGTTGTTTATGCTCGGGAGGCTGCTTTAGAGAGCGCTGTCTTGCAGTGTTGCCATGTCCTCATATTTACAAGCGCTTTTAGGCATGTTGTTTGGTCTTAGCTCATAAAGATAGGCACTTTATGGAGTTAATAAAGTGGTCTGTCACGGATGTGAGATATATGATTTTTTTTATTTTTTTTGGTGTTATAAAAGCATTTGGGTGTTTTAGTGTTTTTTGTGCTTGTCCTTGTTTGTTGTTTTTTTTTTTCTATGAAGATCTGGCAACACTGACACACGCAGGGCTCATGAGCGCAGCTAGCCCCTTGCTAAGTTAAGACTTCTTTCACTGTTATTTTCTTGCATCTCACATACAAAGACACTGAGGCACGTTCAAATACGTCATTAACAACTAGTTGTTCAGTTCGGTTCCGTACACACTGCGTAGAATTTCTGTAAATGCGATTGTCACTACCTGTATTTTTCGGGAGTTAATGCGGTTGTGGAATGCGGTTGTCACTCCCGTATTTTAGTGAATTATGTGTGTACAGAACACGATTAAGGAGTAAAAGGTGAACTGACAACCGAATTTAGCTGCAGTGTGTACGTGGCCAATAAGAACTCTGGCAGCGTCAAGCAAGAGGAGTAAGACTTCAAACCGAGGTCTCACACAGACTTCAAGAAACAACAGAAGAAGTCTGAGCTACCATGTGTGAAAGTTAAATAATGACCTATTCGTTTAGAAGCATGACGGTCATTCTCATGACCTGTGACCATGTGTCCACTCACCACACGCACACTTCTGAAAGCAACATCACATGTCAATCAAAACAATGAGGGATAAACACGACAAAGAAGAAGTGAAACTTCAGATTATTCTCCAGCTGCAACATCTGCATCTTCTGCCAGCTCATGAGATTTTTAATTAGGGAAGCACAGTGTTGTCTAATGACTCTAACAGGTCCATTGAGAGGCATGTTAATGTAAATAAAGTGCTTGGTTAGAGGTTATGCACAGAGTAATATCTATTAAACACCTGCCTTCAGGGCCCTTGTGAATAAGAGAGTGAGTTTGTGTGTTTGGCTGGGCAAAGTATGACTCTGGTCTCATTAATCTAGGCAGACAGCAGAAGGACGGAGAATTTTGTGTGTGTGTGTGTGTGTAAGTGTGAGAGTCTCAAAGCAAGCAAGCAGCAGCCCAGAGGCCTTGAAGTCTCCTGGCAGACGGCAGATCTCCCCTGAGCTCTCCAGTCTAACTCATCTAAAGAAACCCTCTCAACACATACAAAAACACATCAGATGCATCAAAAAGCTTTATATCCCTCAGCGCGGTGCAAAACTCACTGACAACAAGTTTTATCACTTATGAACACACGCTGTTCCCTCCCAGTTTTGGTACCTTAGACTCATCCAAATAGTTGACAAGCCATTTCAAGCTTACTGCACCAAAAAAAAGCAATAAAGTGGCATTTGCCATGTATCAGCCTAACCTTTTAAATGTTACTGTTTTTTTATTTTTAAACTTTTTTTGTTGTTGTTTTCTCAAAAGTCTATTCATACAAGCAGTACAGAACATAGAATTTCAGCCATGATGCATTCTATTTAAGAATTAAAACTAATGATATTAATCCACATTCATCCAGTTAAAATATCATAGTTACAGTTAAAAGAGTATACATTTAATACTAGGATAATAAAGAGTATTTTAAGACTTATTGACTTATATTGTGTTGGTAGGGCCCTATGATTTCTGCGATATGGAAAACACAGATGAAAATCCGGTCCTAAAAATTCAATTTACTGTATAGCGCGGAATGTCAAGGAATTTGCCAAATTTTTAATGAACAAATCTAAGTAGGTCAGTACACTCAAATCAAAACACGATTTGGACTAGTGTCTGAATATTAAGCTGCAAAAAATACTATTTAAATATGAACCTCCGTGTTCTATACATCTCTGTGAATGAATGGTTACTTAATGAGCATTCTACAGTTTCTTTTGATATCATATCATATACAAACAGAAACTTAAAGGTCTTCACAGCAACCCATCAAAATAAAAGTTTGGTTTAACTTGAAGAAACCGTGACAGAAAGATTACTTAATGTAATGACAGTGCTACTAATAATAAAATTAAAACATTTTACGGAATATTTACCAGAAAAATTATTTACTACAATTTATTTACCAGAAAAATGTATATAGGCCACAACACAGTACTTCTGAAAAATAAATAAATAAATAAATAAAATAATAATAAATTAATTCTTTATAAGATCAATTAATTACATGGTTTTCATTATCAAAATTTAATGCAACCATTAAAATTGATGTCAAAAGATTAACGGAAAACACAGAATTTGGTCAAAATAAAACTGAATTTGAGAAATAAATAAAACATATTTCATAGCGCCTTAAAAATTAAATTTGTTGAATGTTTAATAAATTGCTGTTAAATTGTGTAAGTTTCAACATTTCAACCAGCCTAATCAGACATGCTTTTTGATTAGCCTAAGATTTTTTAATTTAACCATTAAAACAGAGTCTAGAAAAAGTAAAATGGAAAAAAAATAAAACAGAATTTGGGGAAAAATAAAACGGATTTCATAGGCCCCTAGTTAGGGTTAGGGGTATAATC
Organism: Tor tambroides; assembly: GCA_021397915.2. Lineage (NCBI taxonomy): Eukaryota > Metazoa > Chordata > Actinopteri > Cypriniformes > Cyprinidae > Tor > Tor tambroides. The sequence continues at coordinate 87,274 of JAFVLL020015474.1, forward strand.
TAATAAAGATGAATCCGTCCATAAATGACATAAAAAGAAAACAAACTAAGTTCAGTCACTTTATATGTTGGTTGATCAGACCGTCTGCTCCTCATATAAGGCTGGCTGCGCGTCACTAGCCTCAGTTTCAGCCCTCATCTGCTTGGCAACCGTGCTGTTTGTGCTGATCGATACGTAAATGACAGTAAAAGGTTGAAGACTGCATCCCGTTCACTGGCTGAGGGGTCAGACAGAGTTGCCGTTGATAGGGCTGGGTATCGAGTTCGATACTTTTTAGGCACCGACCGAATTGCCTCGATACCACCGAGTATCGAAAAACGTCTTGTCGTTCGGTACCAAATTTCGATACCTAAGGGGTTAATCTCAACGTCAGTGAGGCAATAAGCCTGCAACACTAGGTGTGTTTGACTAGAAGCGACACGGCGCAGATCGACCAGTGTTTGACATCCGCGAGAGCGATTCGAAAGCGTACGGAGCAGTTTGCTCTCTATATCGCGCGGTTGTGTTTACACACAGACTGAAGCGCGTGTTACGCTTGCGGTCATTTCAGCGTCTGCTGTCTAAATGAGGTCATAAACACATGAACAACATCTCCTGAACTGCACTGAGAGTCACTTCATGAGCATTTTACCATTTGATTTGAGTAAAACTAGCGTCATATTATACACACACAGAACTGTAAAGGTATTCACGGCAACCCATCAAAATAAAAGTTCGGTTTAACTTGGAAGACATTGCGGCAGAAATATATTAATATTGTTCAACAGTGTGTACATACTGCTACTACTAGGCTACTATTAAAATTATTAAAACTTTATTTTTTAAAAGTAATGATCACACAATATTTCTTCCATGTTTTAATTTTAATAGTAAAATTTTGTTAGCCAAAATAAATAAATAAATAAACTTTGATTTTCAGTCATTTAAAGATAAATTCAATTAATGTTTTATGCCTTCATTTGAAAACCAGAACACAGAATTTCTGAGGAAAAATAAAACATTTCATAAAGCTATTTTAAGAATAAATTTGAATAAACTAAGTAGTTTTTATGAATAAATAATGAAATATGAAATAATTAAACATACTACAACTCAGAATTTAATAACAATAAAACACATGGTGAAAGAAAATAAAACACTCGCTTATGAAAGTGGATAAAGATTTTCAATTTCTTGAAGTCTTTAACAACCTAGAATAAATGAATAGAAATGATGATTCTGTCTGAGCTATGCGTTTTAAAACAAACACGCGCTAGTGTAAACTGAAAACTATTTGAGCTTTATTAAAATTATTTGCACTGATTTATTGTGTTGGACATATTTTGTTCCTTTGTGCAATGGCTCAGGAGATGAGGCTTTGAGTCTGTATAAACGTCAACAAGCTGAAAAAATAAAACCAAAGTTTTTTGAGGTAATGTAATCTTGTTAAAACTGATTTCATAAAATTGGTATCGAAAAAAGTATCGTTCAGGAACCGGTATCGAACTCAAGGTATCGGTATCGGTATCGATATCGAAAATTTTTGAACGATACCCAGCCCTAGCCGTTGATAGTTCAAGCGTCAGATCTGGGCAGAAAGAACAACTTCAGGTCTGTCTGCTGAGTATGCAGATCTCAGTTAGCAATTCTCATAGTCATGTGACTTTTCAAAACCAGCCCATCCTATTTTCATCAGACTCTCTCCTCTCAGAGTTTTATAGTCCAGGGATGAATGAGTGTAGATAAATGCAGATGCGTGGGGGGAGTCTAAGCGTTCAGCACAATCTTGCTGCAGATCTGACTAAACAGAACCGGGCGATTGGCCAGTTTGAGAGCGTGAGTGCATTTATTCAAGAGAGAGAAACAGAGAGAGAACAGTATGTGCACGACTGATGTTTTAAGCATCTAAAAATCAATTAGCCATGTGAACCCTTCTCCGAGGTGACGGTTTCTTCTAGCTGACGCACAGATCAAAAAGGCTGCTTTGATTACCTCCACAAACAGGAAATCCTCTTTAATTCCACAGCTGCAAAAGAGGACAAACGAACCGGAGACTATACAATGACCTATACATGCATATACAATAGAATAAACCAAATACAGACATAAACATACACAACCATACACTCGTATGAGTCAAGAAAGGCACAAATGTGAAAACACACTTAAGACGCTTCCTGGTACTTAAGCTGCCATTGTTTTAGAGAAGGAAACCCGATATCTACTTCAGAACAGAAAGATGCTGAAACAAAGCTTAATCTGAAAACCTGTACAGCTGGACTTCCTTCTGTAGACAAGAGTATTCCTCTAAATAGTGGAAGTACAATAGTTACTAGCGGTGTTGAGTGTAATTGATACATTACAGCAAAACTTACATTAAAAAAAACAAACAGCCTACTTTATTCAGCAAGGATGCATTAAATTTATAAAAAAGTGACAGTAAAAACTTTAAAAATTTAAATAAATTCTGTTCTTTTGATCATTCTTTTGATTAAAGAATCCTGATAAAATGTATCAATTTCCACAAAAAATATTAAGCAGCAACTGTTTTTAATATCAACCAAATCAGCATATCAGAATTATTTCTTAAAGGTGCCATAGAATGGAAAACTGTATTTACCTTGGTATAGCTGAATAATAACAGTTCTGTACATGGACATGACATACAGTCAGCCTCAAACACCATTGTTTCCTCCTTCTTATGCAAATCTCGTGAATAAAAAAAGACCACTGAAAAATAGGCGAATCAGAACATAACACCGACTGTGACGTAACAGTCAGGATCACTAATAGTTACGCCCCCAACATTTGCATATACCCGCCCATGTTCTAGGCCAGCCGCCAGCCGAACCATCAGAAGTTCTGCAGGTATTGTGAAGAAACAAGCGAGGACAACAGTGAAAATGGCAGATCATGGAAATAAATGTTATGTTCCAGGCTGTGCAGGGGATGTGAAGTGCAGGGATGGGTTGGTGTCTGTATTCAGAAAGGCACGGAAAGCAAATAACGCAAGCCACTAAAGGGAAATGGTAGCTGCTTGCTAGCTGTAGCCTGTTACAGTACATAAGATTTCACTTACCACATAAACAGAGTAAGGATGATGGCGAATGATTTACAGATCCTGAGCACCACTGACAAGCAACTGATCTTGTAAAAGTACTGCCACTCCATAGTATAAACAGTTCGTGCGATCACGAATCTCGAAAGCCAAAGTGAAAGTAAAAGTCGATCGTGCATTCGAAAGCAGTTTCAGTGCCCCGCATATTAATATCGGCTCCCTGATGCCCGCATTTTATATACAGTATAATTACCCAACGATATAACTGCGCGAGAAAGTATTGAAATATATATTTTCCCAGTGTTTCCTTCCTGGTGTGTGAGCTAATGAAATGAGCCGCACTGTGAAACAGCCAATCAGAGCAGAGCTCAACATTATTATTCATGACCCTTCCAAATAAGCCAGTAACAGGCCATTTCATTCTAGCGAGAAATCTTAGGGTTGTAAATGGACATGTAAAAATGTTTCTTGATAATTTTTGCCCTTACCTAAGCCACATACTTTCTATGTAGATATCAGAGAACAATTTAAAATATTGTATCAATGCATTCTATAGCACCTTTAAGGATTCTGAAAATCACGATGTGACACTGAAAACTACAGTAATAAGTGCTACAGATATTAATATACCATACTGTGGAATCCATGGTGATTCCCAGATTTTAGTACGTCATGGAACGGACGTTGTATTCGCCTCAATCTTTGATTGGGCAACCAGAGGCCCCAATAAAAGCACGATGAATGCATTATGCATACCTCCATTAGCGAGCTGGCTTCCTGAACACACACAAATAAATTATGGATAATGTCGACAAAGCATAAGTAAGAAAAAAGAAATGTGAGAGAGAGAGGATGAAGGAGAGAGTAAGAAAGAGAATGAGAGAAAGAAAGTCTGCTTTCCATCCTGCTGGCACTCAGGGACATCCTTCTGATTTCCCATTTGAACTGTACTTGTGTGTCTAAGGTTAGCCAAGAAGAACAGAGATACATTTTGTTCTGGATTCATCAGATTAGGCAATTGATTTGATCAGACTCAGCCCACAAAAAAAATAAATAAAAAATAAAAATTATATATATATATATATAAAATTATACATATACATATACATATATACATATATATATATATATAATCCAGTACGCGCCCGATACCGATACTTTTATTTTTGCTACTTGCCGATACCGATATTTTCATTGCATCTGTAAATTTTTTAAATATTGGGTACAGAAACCAAAAGAGTATGTATAATGTTAATTGGTTAACTTCATTTATCAAATAGATACAGTCAAACCAAAATTTATTCAGACACCTTCAACATTTCTCACATTATCACAGTTTATTTGCTATAGTTTAGAAAATGGTAATAAAATATGACAAGAACTCAGAGTTAAACTGTGTCAGAACAAATTCAGCTTGATAATGTCAGATAACTTTGATAGAAAGGTATGTAATGGATTACAATCAACCAAAAATTATTCAGACAGCTGTTAGTATGACAATATTTACACAACTATCAATACTTTGTCAGGCCACCCTTAGCCTTAATGTCAGCCTGTAGTCTCCTGAGCATGCTGTCAACCAGGTTCATGCAAACCTGAACTTCAGTTTTTTCCCAGACTCGGTCTGAATAATTTTTGGTCCCACATTTGTAACAATTTTACTGGTAGTCCACTGTATGAAGAATTTTTGGTTATAATATGTCAGAGTTTACTTTATTTTGCTATCCTCACATACATAAATGAACTATAGTGTCCTGCCCCCTGTAAAAAAAAAAAAAATCAAACATTGTATCTGGTCTCTGAATAATTTTTTGGTTTGACTGTATATCCTTTGGTTATCTTAACACTTAATTATGCCCATTAAAATGTATTTTACAAGTTTTTGTTACTTTCACTGTTCATTTTTTTGTTTGTTTTTTTTTTGCTCTAATGCTATTAAATTAAAGATGATGATCTTTAATTTAATAGCATTAGAGCTGCTCCATTGCAGCGGCTTAGTACTGTAATCACGCGCTTTGCTGTAATAATGCGGGGAACCACTCGTTATAAATTTCCTAACTGTAATATTTTCAGAAATAGAAGTAGTGTTTTTTTTATTCTATCTGAAATGTGCTGCGATTTATATTTCAAAGCCACTCATATAATGCAGAAACACTCATGAAGCAAGCAAAATGCGCAACGCGCGCACGTATTTGTACTGGTGCAGAATGAGAGGGACAAGTACAGCCTAGCGCATTTCACACAGGCTGCTAGTTTCACTTTCGCCAGAAAGTCGTGTATGCTTAAGGTTGAAAATAAATTGTTTATAGTGAATGCCCCTATAAATTGTCTTATATTTACGATTTAGTTTTCCAAATGATGCGTGCTATGTGAGTGAACATCAATAAAGATCACACAACAGAAGTGTGTGCGGGCGTTCTCTCTCTCTCTCTCTCTCTCTCCCTACCGTTAAGTAACTTGTGCATTGTTTTGCTTACTTGTTTTTGACACATCCGACCGAACTACAAACTTTCCAGCGATGTCTGTGAGAAAGGGATATTCACTCGACAAGCTCGTGCATCTGCGCCGCGTCGCGTTTGTCCACTCAGCGCTTTGCTTTTCAGCTCGCGCACATCAGCAATAAAGGCATTAATACTGAATGTTTAACATTATTCATTGCATACATCTGCTTTGTAGACATCCTTAATCTCTAATAACTCCATTCTGCTGTCTGTTGTTCTGTTGTCGTGTTTCTTTATCTGAATATGGCACTTATCACATGCTGTGTGGTATCGGCGTTTGGTATCGGGGCATTTTAACGAGTATGAGTACAGGAGCTCAGTATCGGGCCCGATACCGATACCAGTATCGGTGCATCCCTAGTGTGTGTGTGTGTGTGTGTGTGTAACCCAAAATCATAAGGGTCAATTTTTTGATCATCTGAAAGCTGAATAAATAAGATTTCTATTGATGTATGGTTTGTTAGGATAGAAGATTTGGCCGAGATACAACTTATCTGGAATCTGAGGGTGCAAAAAAAATCTAAATTGAGAAAATCGCCTTTAAAGTTGTCCAAATGAAGTTCTTAGCAATGCACATTACTAATCAAAAATTAAGTTAAGTTTTGATATATTTACGGTAGGAAATTTACAAAATATCTTCACGAAACATGATCTTTACTTAATATCCTAATGATTTTTGGCATAAAAGAAAAATCAATTAAAAAAAAAAATCGAAAATTTTGATCCATATTTTTGACTATTTCTACAAATATATCCATGCTACTTAAGACTGGTTTTGTGCTCCAGGGTCACACACACATATACATACATACATACATACATATATACATATATACATATACACACACAAATATATATACATACACACACACAGAGCAACATTTGTGAAGTATCCAGCACTTTGAACTCTCTGACAGCCCTGTGTTTGATTCCTGCTCTAGGCACAGAGAATTGCTTAATAAAGCCACACCGCTACCCCATGCCAGGCAATGCATTACTAAAATATCATTATCGCGTTGCAGGGGGGCCACAGATATGCCCTTCAACAATGAACAGCAGACAGTTCAATCATTATATTCCCTAAAAGTGGTTCAGCTCAAATATAGGCAAAAAATGCTGGATTTTTAAATAAAGGCAACACAGACGGAGACAATTCAGCCAAGAGACGAGGAGACACAAGGACAATTCTACATTAAAAGTGTAGCGCACCAGACTCTGCTATTGTGCCGTTTTGGCAGAAGCATGGAGGCAGTGTGTTGACAGATGCGTGTTCATACACACACTTACGCAATGCTCAATGCTCAGAAGAGCATCGTCCTTGATAATTAATTCTGGCAGAAAGGCCTTCTATCAAAGGAAGAAGTCTGTCTGGCGCTCCAGGTGGCCTTGAAGCCCAAAGAGAAGAAAGAAGAGAAAGACTCCAGACAGCCACACACAAACCAAAATGCCCTTAATGATCCGGATCGGAGCCAACTTCATTCAAAAGTGACATTCAACTGAACCTGTCCCAAAGCCAACCTGGGAGCTTTCATCATATCAAACGATGTCCAACAAACGACCCCGATCATCTTCCATCCGCGGTGGAGGAGAAATTAGTCACTGTAGCCTCCAAACTCTTGACTGCTTTGATATCTAAGCAAACACCAACTCATAGTGCTACTTTTTGGCATGGAGTGAATATAAGGAAGATGGTTGATATAGTGACCTATATTTCCTAATTACCACCAGAAACCAGCAAGATGAAAAATGTCAATTCTATTCAATTTTAGATGCAGTGATATTTCAATTCTGTCCAATATCGATAAGCCCATAATATTCTTATGTTATGGCCAATAACTGATCAATGGCCGATATCAAAATTCTACACTATTTTCTTTAAATATATTAAAAATAACACACCAAAACCTAAAATGAATCTTTAAAATTTAGTAGTGAATTTAGGCATTATGACAATGTACATTAGGAAAAATTTGTATGAATTAATTTTAATACATGTTTAATGGTGCTATCACATTATTATTGTTTTTAAAGATTAATTTTAAGTTAATCTAAATGTAAAAACAGTGGAAATGAATCCAGTATCAACCAATGTATATCCAATATTAACCATACCAGTAAATTAAAAAATCTGTAATATTGGCCAACTACCAATATGATACAAAAAGAGATTTTTCTCATATTAAAGACACTAAAAATCCTTATCTATACTTATTAAAGAGATGTATTAAAATATTAAAGAGATCTTTAATGAATTCACCTCCACTCAAAACTCCCTAGAACTGAATCCAAATGGATACAAATATGCACAAAATCTGTAGAAATTTGTAGAAAAGCAGCAATGCTGCTCTTTTACATCTGAAACAGGGTGCAAGCAGAGGTGAAAATACCTGCTTTTCATCTCTTCAAATGAAATCAGAGTTCAAAAGAAATCTGTGGCTCAGGGCTGACGATCTCCAGACCCTGAGCTCAGGCTGAGACTTGTCAGAGGTTAGATACAGATGGATGGTGGCCAGCCGTTTACAAGGCCTGGGCACCGTAGGGAAACGCATTCAATTCCCTGAAGACAAACTGTCAAAACTATAATATCCCGAAGGCCAAATCCTGACAAACTTTTTGATGATTTCTTTTCATTTTCTGGGTAAAAAGAATACATGAAACTGAGCTAATACTGTTTCTCTTTCACAATAACAACTTTTCTACACATGCAAATTCAACGTTCCGTAAAAAGGGTGCTAATAACACCTTTATCCACAGTCACCTGTGATTATTAACACCCCTTCTGTTCTTACATTCAGGTTAGGAGCTTTAGAAACAGCTGGTATTTTAAACCATGCAGCGTTGATGGTAACATGACACTGATGTGTGGAAGCAGGAAGATGGATTAAAGCCTAATAAAAGATAATAAGAGCAAGGTTAAGGTTAAAAATATTCCAGTTTCCTCAGAAACTGACGGCAGTCCCAGTTTCTCATTTTTCTCATTCAAAGGTGAGATTAGCTTTGAAGTCTTGTCTGATCTACCTTTATCAGGAGCAGTGAGTGACACCAAGCATCAATGCAAGTATCAAATTTACATTGCTGGGCAGAAAATGTTCATTTGTTGTATTAATATTTATTTAAAAAAAAAAAAAAAAAAAAGCAGTTAAGGCTGTCTTTCCAAAACAAAAAATAAGATCAGTTTCGTTTTTACAAATGTAGGTCAATTGTAAAGTGATCAGTGTTGGGAGTAACGCGTTACGAAAGTAATGCATTACAGTAACAGATTACTTTTTGCTGTAACGCAGTAGTGTAAGGCATTACTAATCAATTTTCAGTAATATTTTACTCGGTACATGTTCAGTAACGCTTGCATTACAACACACTTTTAGCCCAAAATTATTATTATTTTTTTAAATTTAATTTAAAGTCGGGCTCCCGACTTTTTTATGTCCCTAGGGCCGGGCTTCGGGCCAATATTCACGTCATAGTTCAGACGCGGGCCAGTCCTCGGGCCTGTTTTAGGCTTCTCCTTATCTTTATATTTTAGACATCCATCAATTATTGATGAAAAAAATTGCCGCGCTGGTGGAAACAACATGAGTCTGTGCTGCCGCGACTGTCAAGAGCGGCTCGACGGTATTTAGTGTCCCGCAGCAGCAGCGAGCCGTCAACACAGTTGAAGAGTTCTGCTTCAAATACACGCAATAAAGCTTGCTGGGGAAATAGTAAGGATTCGTCATCTCCTCATTAGACGCGCCTTGAGAGAGAAGTGCATCTTCATGGATAACGATTATATTAAAGAGTTTTTGTTTTCGTTTTTATTTATTTCGTTAAGTAGTAATTTAAAGCTTTCTATAAATATGTCTATCATGTCTGTGAGGCATGTATTCGTTGTCTTTCGGTTCATTTTTGTGAAGCGCTCCAGTTCAAGATAAAAGCACGACGTTTTGTTGATATTGTGAGTGCACACAAATAAAAGTAGACCCTTTACAGTTCCGAATGATGTATTACTCTTACCTCTATGAGCAAAAATTACGGCGTAAGTTGTTTCCATTGAAAAAAATTGCAATTGATTGCGCTGGTGCCTCCTTGCGCTTTAGCTTCCACTCTCCGCACAAACTAGGCCTGCTGGATGCAGCGCACATTTATCTATAGGTTTAACGTTTAAACATTGTTATATGCTTGAACTGTTTTAGTATATCTATAGATTTTATTTTAGGCAAGTCATGATGATTTGAGAAGGCTAAATTGATCAAACATAGTGATCAGCCTGCGGTCTGCCGCTGGCCACTTGGTCGTTACTTTAAGAAAGGAAAAAACTTATTTAATGGACAAAAAATGCTCCAAACGTTTTTCTAAATGAACTTAATAAAAAAAACTAAACGAAATATAAACACTTTGCCATTACATACAAAACTGAACTTTTAATAGCTGAAACATGAGCCGTTGGGGGTGGGGGGTGAGACGGGCTCAGGTCGGTAATTCTGATAAGCTGTCGGACACGGGCCGGGCTAGGGCCTCTCAGCGTCTCGGGCCAGGGCCGGGCTAAGGCCTAAATTTGAGGCCCGTGCAGGGCTCTAGCACATTTTGTCATTTTAGAATGTTAAGCTCTACTTCTGTACTTATTTTGGTGAAAGTAACTCAAAAATAATACAGGACTCATGTAACACATTACAATTCTGAGACAGTAATATTGTAATGTAAGGAATTACTTTTAAATAACAGTAATAAGTAATCTATAATGTATTACAGTTTGGAAGTAACTTGCACAACACTGAAAGTGATTACTATCAGATATCTATGCTCTGACTGTGAATCCCAACGCAAACTAGAAGATCTTGTGACTGATGTTAACGCAATGTTTTACAGTGAGTCACGTGTTGCAAAATACTGCAGCACACCACATTTTATTTCATCAATGAAAATGTAACAAGACTTTATGAAATCACTTGGAAGTAACATGAATATCAACCTAGTTTTCCTATGCAACGCTGTGAAGTCCATCATTGATCCACAGTGGTCTACATGTGAATGAATTAATTGCCTGTTTGTGCTAAACTAATGCATATAATTGTATACATAAATCTTTAAACATAAAATAACTACTAAAATTAAATATTGATACTTGGTGAAATTTCCCAACACAACTGCATCAATTTTCTCCTCTCACATCTAATATCATATGTAGCCTAACTGTGACTGAGTTAGGACTGTAAATAAGGCCCTATGAAATCAGTTTTATTTTTTTCCTAAATTCTGTTTTATTTTTTTTCCAAATTCCATTTTTTCCCAGTTTTAATTTTTAAATTAAATTTTATTCATCAAAAAGCATATCTAATTAATTGAACTCATGAAACTAACAATATTAAACAGCAATTAATTAAAAGATTAACCAAAAAAAAAAAAAAAAAAAAACCTTTAAGGCCGTATGAAATATGTTTTATTTTTACCAAATTCAGTTTTCCATTAATTTTCTGGATTCAATTTTAATTGTTTAATTAAATATTACTAATCAAAAACAACTCTAATTAATTGATTTTTAGAATCAATTAATTAGAGGTGCTTTTGATTATTAATCAGAAATACGGTGTTGTGTATTTACATTTTTCTGCTAAAACTCTGGTAAATATTTTTTCTGGTAAATATTCCTTTAAAAATGTTTTAATAATAATTTTATTAGAAGTAGTAGTACTACTATCATTACATTAGGTACTATTTCTGTCACAGTTTCTTCAAGTTAAACCAAACTTTTTTGACAGCTTGCTGTGAAGACCTTCAGGTTTCTGTTTGTACATATAAAAGTTTTACTTAAAATGAACGGTAAAATGCTCATGAAGTGACTCTCAGAGCAGTTCTAGAGATTATATTTATGTGTTCATGTACTCATATATTGAGGAGTTTTGATTTAAGTGTACTAACCTACTTTTGATGTATCCATCAAAAATTTGGCAAATTTCGTGACATTCCGTGTTATACAGTAAATACATTTCTATGACTGGATTCCGCAATTCCGTCCGTGTTTTCCGCATCGCAGAAATCATAGGGCCCTCTGTAAACAGACCTAAAACTCATTAATGCAATTTATTCTGTAGCCAAAGTGAACTCTCCCTTCAAGTAGGCTACACGTTTCCCACACCGCTCTTCTAGTGTGACACAATGAGAGGAATGTTTATTATAAATATATAAATTATTGTTCATAGTGTCCCATGTGGAGCTTAATTTGTATGCTAACCCATGTTCCAAATCAGTCACTGCTTACATAGACCATCAGCCAACCCACTTACTAATTACCAACGTCAGCCACTGAAACATCCATATCAGTCAACCACAAGTCATTCGCTATAATTTCAGACACCCCTCTTTCCAATGCAACTATAAGCAATTTAAAAACTCCAGCACCTGTTATCTGCCTCGTATGATTAATTATTTATGCCTCAGGTTTAAACAGCCAGCTCAGTATTGACAGACGAGCTTCACATTACGCCCAGTTCTCATCCCAGTGATGCTTTTGAAAACATTCTGCCCTGCAAGCCATGCTAATGGCTCCTGCGTCACACTGCAGACTGAAAAGCAATGATTTGGGAACAGGCCAGCCCTCTCTCAGGGGTCTATACTCGATGGATACTGGGAACTTTGAGAAGAAACGTTGGTATCTCGAATCATCAAGCGAATGTCTCAAAACAGCCTAATTTGCCACGTCCCCTTTTGGCCTACAGGAACAATATGTTGCGGCAAACAAGCAAAGCCCAGTCCATCAATATTTCTTGATTGTTCCTGTCATTCAAGTTTTAATTTCCTTGGTGAGACTGGTAAACAGGTATTGATGCTTTGCAGGACTTACGAATTCTCGGAAAGAAAACATGTCGAACCACAGGAAGTTCAGTCCCATTTGCATTGCCATAGTAACCTCACCCAGCCAAATTCAGAAAAAAACCACACATGAAATGTAAAGAGAACAGTGGGAAAGAGGTGTGGTTAGAGTAAAAATATTTATACAAGGGCTAAAGGTCTTGCGCCAGACCTACAGTCTTCATTTATTACTTTCGGCACTGTTAAAGCATCATTTCATTTATTAACTTTGAAATATAGACGAAGCTTTGGCTCAGACACCATATCACATGGCATCTAACACACCACCTCCCTTTCTAAAAGATTAAAAGTACAGCTAAAAGGCCCATGATATTTGATCTGGCTTATAAGTTATGATCAGGCATAACCTGTGGGCAACCTTGCAGTGACAAGCCAACAGAAAGACTTTATCTCCCGCCAGCACGTTCAGAAGCCAAGAGCACTGACAGATCAGGATCATTATCCATCATAGGACCCCTCAGGCCATCAAGGGAAGAACAGGTATGGGGAAGAACGCCCCTGAAGAACAGGTATATTAGTTCCATCTCGGATTAGGGCTACTCTTGAGAAACCCGATGTAGACCAGACTGAGACAACTACCAAGCTGTGTCTGGGGAGGAAGAGAGTAGGGATGGGCGATATCTTATCGTTTGCGATATACCGGTAAAAATTCTCCCCACGATAAGAATTTGTCTTCCCACGATAATAACGATAAAGTCTAGTTGTTGACATATTTCTGTGCGCGACAGTGCGGAGCGACAGGTGGACGTGAAATTGAGGAGGAGTTTGTCGCTAAATGAGGAGCTCGAGCTCCTTTTACAATCTGTAACTGTTTGGTTAGGGCTGTACAGTGCACAAAAAATTGGTCTGAATAAATGTAGTACAGTAGCACGTGTGCGATACAGTTCTGCATGTGTATGAGCCTGTTTTCAAACCTATTGTCCAACAAAGATATTTACTGATGTGGTTTTTCTCCAAATTAACTTAACATAGTCGAGTGTTCGAAATATTTTTTATGATCAGACGTGGTTTCATATTACAGAATGATAATATTATATACAGTGATGAAGGCAATGTCGATTAGCATTGCGTTATAAATATACATTCCTTATAAAAATACTCAAGATTGAAGAACACAGATAAAAAAATATATTTTGTGCAATCGTATGTTTATTGTCTTCAAGTTTCAGTTAAAAGTTCTATCTCCGTTGTGCACTTTATTCAGCGATAACTGGATACCTTCATGGAGCGTTGTCAGTAGTATTACTTCTACTGTGGATATGTGGAGTTTCTGCGCAAGGGCGCCCTCCGGCTTCCAGTATGAATTAAACAGTGTGTACTCAGCAAAGCTCCCAACACCCTATTTTGGGTAAAAATAAGAAAGATAATACTTTTCTCTAACGAAACAGGATTCCCTGAATTATCGTCATTGATATCGTTATTGCAATAAATACCACAAATATCGTGATATATTTTTAAGCCCATATCGCCCATCCCTAGAAGAGAGATTTGAAAAGCTACAGATAGGAACAAAATTTTCTCAGTTGTCCTGAGAGCCAAAGCTGGACTGCAACATCACATAATCATTGTGGGGAGGAACGGGAGGATTTTCTTTTTTTTGCTTTTTCAAAAGCCAGTCACTAATGCTCAAGGAGGCACGATTGATATTTGAACAGGATAGTAAATAAAAAAAATGTATATATTATATATTAGGGCTGGGTTTTGACACAAATTTAATGACTTTATTCCATTTTGATTCACAAGCTTGTGATTCGATTGCGATTCTTTTGGATATATCAGGCACAGTACAGGGCAAATTTTCTCAAAGAAAAAAAAAATCTCTCAACTACTGCTGTAAAATATACATGAGAGTCAGTTGGTACAACATTACTATAATACTGAAGGTTAAAATGAACTGATTTGTATTACATTTGTATTAATTACACTCAATGACGTTTTTATAAAGTTATAATACTAACTTTACATGGTTATATTTCTACTCCAAATCGTTTTTTGAAACAAACATTTAACGGTGACGGTCATAAAAGCTTTACGGATTTATTCAAACATACACAGGTTCAGAAACTCCAAACACAACACTGCTTGAAGTCTGAAAGTGTTTCACCTCGCTGAATGTGCAAACAGCTGGCCGCAGTCAACACTTTCGTGAATGGCTGTATTATCGTGAACTCCCTTATTCCCAGCACTCCATGCTTTGCACTTCAATTTTCTGCCTTTCTCCCTCTCTCTTTCACTCGCCTAAACAGGCCTGTTTGCTTTTAAAACAAACGTCACAGCGGTCTCATGGAAACAAACACTGCAGCTAGGCCTAGCTAGCCCTGCCTTAGTTCATATATGTACAAAAAAAAATTACAATGCATTTTAATGTCTACGTCAACAGTCAAAATGAACTTTTAATCAAAAGCATAAACTTCTACGATGAATTTAGTGAAACCAAAAGTGGCATAAAATCTTGATGTAGAATAGATTGTGTGTTTAAAACATGGTAAGCGATGGGGTCCCAGTTGTGACGTCCCATTTGCTTGAGAAAGATGCCCTGCATGTGAAATACAAAACGCAGAATGAGTCAAGATTACAGATAAGTTCTCAGGGTCTCACAGTCTTTGGCGGTTACTGCAGCGAATGATTGCTATCGCCGTCCTGTTTAGTTGTGAAAACACAACTATGTGCTTTAGTCTGAGGGCACAACAAACAGAGGGACGGATACGGTCATTTACCGCTAGCAAGGTAAATCTCTGACATGATAGAAGTGTGATGGAGGACATTGAGCTTGTTAAGCAACAAACAAACTGAAGTGACTTTGCATTAAAGAACTTCGACATGGGTTGGTGAACGGTCACATAGGAAGAGGATGGGTGTGTTTCAACTTGCCAATCTGTGAGATTCAACATGCCACTCGGCTAAATGGAGCTGAAGGGAAGTTGAGGTTTTGAGTCAAAGAACAGACAAGGTGACATCAATGCAAAAACTGTGGTTAAAATGATTGTGACTTGCAAAGAAGAGTCTTGTTTTGTGTTTTGTAAGGTTTTCTTGAGGGATGAAAATGAAAATTCTGTCATTTACTCACTCTCTTACTGTTCCAAATCAGCATTTTCTTCTGTGGAACTCAAAAGACGATATGTTGAAGTATTATCTCTTTTTGTCTATACAATTCAAGTAAACATGGACCAAAACTACATTAACAACACCGGTCCAATGTTATTTAAAACTTCTAAAAAACTGTTTTTGTTCATTGAAATAAAACCGATATAAATATTAGATGATAAAACTGAAACTCCAGAAATTCTGCTTTGGCTACCAACTGAAATTAGTTTGAAATAAGGGCCAGATATACTAACAGCTTGCGCCAGCGCAAACCATCTTTTGCCATTAAAATAGTACCGTCAGGATTTACTAATGTGAAGAATTAGCGCTGAAAAGGCGTGGACACAGCTATTTTTGCACCTGACCTTACTGAATATGCATTTGTAGGAGTTTCCCTTTCAGACACAAAATTTATGGGAGGAGAGTATTAAAGTGCCCCTATTATGCCTTTTCGAATATTACCTTTCATGCAGTGTGTCATGTAGCAGTATGTGAACATAAACTTTCTGCAAAGTTGTCTATCAAAAAAAAAAAAAAGTCGGCTCGCAATCGCCTAAACGAGTTGTTAGGAATTCGAATCTTATTCTGTTACGGCTGTACGTCACGAAGTAACACATTTGCATAATGTCGCATTAGACCAATCACAAAGGACTGCGCCATCTGACCAATCACAGCGAGGGCTCACGAAGGGCGGGGTTTAGAAAGACGTTCTTCGAACTGCTTCGCACGAGTCGTTTAGGAATCATTTAGAAATGAGGTAAAATTAAAGCTATTTTTTGAGAAAACTAAACTGTTTTTTGACCTTGGATGCATGTAAACCTGTTTTAGGAGACTCATAAAACAATATTAGCAACCTTAAAAATGGCATAATAGGGGCACTTTAAAATGAATCACGCAACGAGATTTATTACCATTTGCGCTCGTCAAATTACTGGTATTTGCGCCATTATTTAACACCCAAAAAAAAACATGTCAAAGCAGGCTGCTCTTGGTAGATTGCGCTGGTTATTATGGAAATGATCTGGCTGTGTCTGTGTTCTTTAATGTGCGCATTGTCAGTAAATCACACGCAGAATTTTCCCCTCCCATCAGCACTTTTATGGAACTGAGCCCTAACACTAATTTGCCCTGTTTAGTAAATCTGGCCCTAAAACTTGAAATATTTGTTTTTAGCTTTTATTTCTATTAAAAAAATTATTAAAATAAAAAGTCACGTCACTAAATTAAAATTGAAAATATAAAAATAAAAGCCAGTAGTATATACTTCAAACTAAACTAACACTGCACTGACTTTCATTGCATTGAAAAAAAAAATTATATTTTACAATATCTTTTTTTAACACAAGAGTGAGTAAATGACAGAATTTGTGTGAACTGTCCCTTTTCAAAAGACAAGACGACAAACCTTGCACTGCTGCAACTGAAAAATATTTAAAAAGGAAGAAGTATTTCAAACTTAAGGAAGAGAAGAAAGGGAAGGGTGCAATATGCAAATTCTCCAACTTACTTCAAAAACCTCTCTGGCTGAGTCAACAGGAAACTGGCATCAATGACAAAAGACTCCTTTGCATTGTCTTCTCTCCTCATGAGGGTCAGCTACATACATCGATAACCTTTACGGAGTCACAAACTGTGACCAGCAAAGCGCTTTTAAATGCCACCCACTCTGTCTCCACACAGCCCTCCTCAACACATATATTCATTCATTTGGACGAAACAAGCTAACAAGCTCAATGAAGGGAAGGCAATTTCCAGAATCCCCTGTAGTAGATAAATCACGTGCAGAAGATGCACAAAACAACAACAACAACGACTTTTACATCTTTAATTACATCTGTGAGACATCCCTTTGGCCCGAGCCTAATGAAGTGTAAAATTGTGTCACAGCACTTCAGCCATAAATGTTTCTGCAGAACGAGTATAGAGAATTAAAAACAAGCTAATCAAAACCAAATATGACCCTGGACTACAAAACCAGTCACTGAAATTGAGATTTATACATCGTCCAAATAAATAAGCTTTCCACTGATGTATGGTTTTTTAGGATAGGACAATATTTGGCCGAGATACAACTATTTAAAAATCTGGAATCTGAGGGTGCAAAAAAAAAATTAAAAATCTAAATACTGAGAAAATCACCTTTAAAGTTGCCCAAATTAAGTTCTTAGCAATGCATATTACTAATCAAAAATTAAGTTTTGATATATTTACGGTAGGAAATTTACAAAATATCTTCATGGAACATGATCTTTACTTAATATCCTAATGCTTTTTGGCATAAAAGAAAATCAATAATTTTGACCCCTACAATATTTTTTTTTAGCTATTTCTACAAATAGACCCGTGCTACTTAAGACTGGTTTTGTGCTCCAGGGTCACAAATATAAATATGTGGGAGGAAATATGCCTTGATGGTTCATTTTTTAACCAACTTTCTATTTAAGTTACCAGTTCAATCCCATGCTCTTTTGGTGACCATTTTTCTCCATTCTGTCCAAATATGATATCCTGAAACATTGCCAAACTGAAGCACTTCCTGTCAACAAGTGCAACACTGAGCCAAAACTCCAGTCTTACACATTTCATTACCGCTTTTCACAGTGAAGGATGGTGTCACGATTTTGTAATATAGTTCCTGGAAGATTCTGGTAGTTTTCCCTTCAGGCACAGTATTGGTTTGGTGTTAAAAGTTTGCTGCAGGGTCTTATTATATAATAAATTAAAACATGTTTGAAAGGTAGAAGACAAATCTCCTTGGGGTATAAACTAAAAGAAGGAACTGTCTTCCCAACAGAGAGGGGAAAATACTGCGCATGTGGTTTGGTGTCTGTTATTCATTCATCATAGCTGATGCTTGTGGAGAGCTATTTGCTTTGGATCACTGCTAGGGTGAAACCGTGTCACTATCCAAACATACTTCCTGCCTAACAGGAAGCTTGCGTGAGGGTTCCGCCCCAACCCTTCCTGTTCTGGATGCCAGCTAGCGTAGCACAAAATATCCTCCCTACATTAGTGTTTCCACAGCACTATAACACAGATAACGCTAAAGATGGTCACCTCTGCACACTATTGTACCTCATTGCAACACAAGTTGGCGTTTTAAGCACCCCTGACTCAACAGTAAACTTGAGCATGTGTCACACAATACAATCAAACCACAGCTGTCAGTCAGATTTGGCAAACTCACTTCAGAGAAGCAACTGCCTCAGGCACAGGCGGCCACCTTTATTCAACCTCAAGCAAAATATCGAGCAACCTGAGAACGCCTGACTGAAGGACGAAGAGTGAAGACACACAGACGTTTGACTTTCCATTGTTTCAAGGAGTTTAAGGCAAGGCGCCCGGTTTTCTGTAACTCGTATAAACAAGGCAATGCTGAAAATTAAACATTCTCCTCAGCTCTTCGCTGCAAGAAAGCTCAAAACGCTACAGGCAAATACACATTTATTGCTTTGTCAGAGACTTTCTTTCAACGGGACTTTTAAGAAAGTGAATATGTTGCATACAAACAAGTTTTATGATCATTAAACTTGGGGCATTTCAAAAATTAATCAATCGATAATTCGATACTGAGGATGAATGTGTGGAACAGCACAAAACCTACATCAAAATGAGCAAAAACTGGCAGGAAGTGTTGTCATGCCACTATCTTTGTGACCCAAGGGATGGAGAACACAGAATCCAACTGCTATATTCCCATTACCATCCTGAAGAACTCAAAGTATAAATTACAGAAGATAATGACTTTGCCGGCTGATGTTAAAAAAAAAAAAAAAAAAAAAACTAAGCCTTGCTTTCTGAATCAGAGGCACGTTTTATTAGCATAAGCAATCTCGTTTAAGTTTTCAGCTGCTAATTAATTTCATTTAATGGAAGTTCTGCTCTGACAGGCCCTTCAAGGCGGCTTTCCTGTAGCCGTATCCATGGTTACAAAAGCTAGGGCGAGGAAAACTCATTTTAGGAGAGAGTTCTGTGGGTTTGAGGTGTGAGTCTGTGTGTGTGTGTGTGGCAGACTGCAATTCCAGGCTTCAAAGGGAAAGACTAAAAGAAGCTTAAAGGGAAAAAGAACATCACTAACATTCAGGGTGGCAAAGTTGTGCAAGGGTATCAACCAAATACAGGAACAACCATGATAAATATGTTTACAAGGAAAAAGAGTAGTAAGGAACCACCTAAAACTCCCTATTCAAAACACCCTGTAGACGGCAATATTGCTTGTCCACAAAAGTCGATTTAAATATGAATCCTGCATGATCTGCGTGTCTCTGTGTCAATGAATGAATGAATGGCGCAGACGCACGGTTTTGTTTATTACATACACTGAAGCGCGTGAAGCTTGCGGTGATTTCAGCATCTGCTGTCTCAATGAGGACATAAATACACGAACGACATTTCCAGAACTGCTCTAAGAGTCACTTCATGAGCATTTTACCATTTGAGTAAAACTAGCGTCATATTATACGCAGAAATGTAAAGGTATTCACGGCAACCCGTCAAAATAAAAGTTCGGTTTTACTTAAAGACATTGTGCCAGAAATGTATTACTATTATTTAGTAGAATGTACATGATACTACTGTTGAAAAATTCATAAAACTTTATTTTTTAAGAAATAAATCACACAGTATTTCTTCCATGTTTTAATATTAAATTGTCTTTATTTGCCAAAAAATAAAATGTTTAATTTTCATTAATTAAATAATAAACTAAATCAATGTTTTATGCCATCATTTGATAACCAGAAAAATTTAAATGCACAACACAAGATTTCTGAGGGGGGCCCTAAACATGTAATTTTTGTTAAACTTTTAATAAACTGATATTAAATTGTATAATTTTCATGATTTTAATTTAGACATGCTTTTTGATTACTAAAATTTAATTTGACCATTAAAAAGGAGTCCAAAAAAATTAAGACGGAAAAAAACGGAATCCAGAAAAATTAAAATGGAAAAAACTGAATTTGGAAAAAAAAACAAAAAAACTGAATTTGGGAAAAAATAAAACGGATTTCATAGGGCCCTAATGGTGGCCAATGGGTTTAAGGTCCAGAAAAATTTCAATGCAGCTTCAAAGGGCTCCACACGATCCCAGCCGAGGAATAAGAATATTATCTAGTGAAACAATCTGTCAAGAAAAACACAAATTTATATACTTTTTAACCACAAATGCTCGTCTTGCACTAGCTCGACCTCACGAATTACGCAATCATGCATGCGTGACGTAGGCAGAAGTACCGACCCAGTGTTTACAAAATGAACGTGCAAAGAAAGTCAAACACCCTTTACAAAAAAAGGTAAAACAACAATGTCGGACGATTTTGAAGTTAAAAATGAGATTTTCACCCTACCCTACCTTTTTTTAACCGAAGTACACAGACGAAGAACTAAATCGCACGTGACTTTTCCAACGTGATTACGTAACGCGTGAGGTCGAGCTAGTGCAAGACAAGCATTTGTGGTTAAAAAGTATAGAAATTTGTACCCTTATTCCTTGGCTGGGATCGTGTAGAGCCCTTTGAAGCTGCACTGAAACTGCAATTTGGACCTTCAACCCTTTGATCACCATTGAAGTACACTATATGGAGAAAAATCCTGGAATGTTTTCCTCAAAAAAATGTAATTTCTTTGCGACTGAAGAACAAAAGACATGAACATCTTGGATGACATGGGGGTGAGTAAATTATCAGATAATTTTCATTCTGCAAGTGAACTTCTCCTTTAATCTGATTAGTTGATTGTCATTTATGAAATATATGCAACTGACATGCACGAGTACATGTGAGAAAACGAATGGGGCACTGGGTCATGTTAATGGCACTCACAGTGTCTCATGTGCATGCAGTTGGAATCACGGCACTGTAACCTCGAATGGCTCAGGTTTCCAGCACTCGTGCCGACTATAAAATAGGTCTTTTATTCCAGACAGCCTCGACAAGCTCTCCCTCTGAAACTTAGACAGCTCAACTCTTACGTGCTTTGTGTAATCACATGGTTTTCTTGCCCTTGCTCCCTGTTTCCTGCATTTCTTTCTTGTTTAAAGAACCTTTGCACTGGAGGCTTGGGATTCCATGGATGCAAGATTGTGAAGAAATAAGCAGTTTTTTTGTGGTAGATTTCATTAAAGGGACAGTTCACCCAAAATTGGAAAGCTCTCCTCATTTATTCACCCTCATGTCAATTCTAACCTGTATGACTTTATTGCTAAAGCAGAACACAACAGAACTGTTATTTTCCGTGATGAGTTTCACTTACTGTAAAGTATGCAACTGTATAATTGTGGTTTACTGACATCAGGGAACGTGACACGTTATTTGTCACCGGTTGCAAAACACTGAATCACAGCATTTAGAAAACCCACATAAGTATGTGGTTTTCTATCCTATCTTTTTCCCTTCTCACCACTTTCTTCTCTCTCTCATGCACCTCTCACTGCCCTAGAGCCCTCACAATCAAGTAGCTGTGTATCCTGCCATTATTGATCTCCGTGTCCCATCTCCTGCTGCTGGAGTGGTGTGAAACACAGCTGCCCCAAGCTAATGATTAGCCCAGCAGTGGAGAAACAGCCCTGACACAGACCGTTCAAAAGGTACAGCAGCACTGTGTGGCACTACTCTTCAGAAAACCTTTACGAACAATGTCATATTAATAATAACGCCATGTGTGGCAGACCATCAGATCGCATAAACTAGAACTGAAGAGCATACACAACATCAAAATGTTGTTAAGGTTGAAGAGTCACAGTGGAGCTGAGATGATCGTAAAGTCTCAGACAACTTGAGAGGAAAGCTCTCCGCTGAACTACCTTTCACTCACTTTCTCTCTCATTATGTGGGTGGATCTTTGAGGGCTGCAGCCGTACTTCTCTCTCTGAGGGTTTTCACAGTCTGCTCACGTTATGCTGCCCCACAAAGAGTCTTTCTGTGGCAAGGCACAAAACTACAGGCCTGCGGAGCACGACATAATTACAAATCACAAAGCCCTCAGTACTGCGGCCAGCCCCAGCTGCATTCTGCACCCTTTCCAACCCCAAACACACTCTCTCCAATGGCTGAAATCCCTCCTATTTTCTCTTTTACGACACACTTTCTCCTCCCAGTAAAAAACAGGTCTCACTATCTTTTTAAATCATGCATAAAGGACTTCAAGGATCAGTTAGGCCAAACGCATACCACACGTTTTAACACTTGGTTCTCTTGCTTAGTCCGGACCATATCCCCCTATAGGTCTCTTTTAAATTATATTATTTGCCTCAAAACTAATGCAATTGGAAAGCACTGATATTAAAATTCTATACTATTTTGTCTAAACATTTGAATAAAATATTGTAAGAAAATCTGATAGCAATTTTGAGATTTGCTAAAGAGCCAATAGATACACTGTCTAAAATTCAAAATAAAGCTGTTAAACAAATTAAATGTTACAAGAGAATTTGGGTATCACAACATTCTAATGTACAGCATGAAAAATTGATATGAGGTTTGCTAAAGATGTAAAAGTTTAACAATTGTACATTTAAAAGTGCAGTCACTTTATTTTAAGGTCCGATTCTCACTATTAACAAACCATTAACTACGACTTTTGCCTCAATAATCTCCTAATTTGCTGCATATTAATAGTATTAAGATAGTTGTTAAGTTTAAGTATTGGGTAGGATTAGGGATGTAGGATATGGTCATGCAGAACATGTGCTTTATAAGTACTAATAAACAGCCAATATGTTAATAATAGGCATGCTAATAAGCAACTAGTTAATAGTGAGAACTGGTCCCTATACTAAAGTGTTGCCAAAAGTGCTATTAACTGACTAAGAGCTATTAAATTATAACGTTTGTTTTTAAAGATTAAAGGGTTAGTTCACCCCTTCCCAGGTCCAGAAACGTAGTAAGGACATCGGTAAAACAGTCCATGTGACATCAGTGGCTCAACTTCAGTTTTGCGATGCTACAAGAATACTTTTTTTTGCGCAAACAAAACAAAAACAACAATTTACTCAATTCTTCTCCCCCGAGTTATGTCTTCCGCCATTTTAGAGAATATCACAACGCATACGCACGCTTTCCCCTAAGCGTAAACAACACTGATTACGCAGATTACGTTCATGCGCGCGCTTTCCCTCCCCGAACGTAAACAACGCTGATTACGTCAAATACGTTCTTGGGTACTCTTCAAAATGCCAGAAGACGTAACACGGGGAAGAAGAATTGAGTAAATTGTGTTATTTTTGTTTTCTTTGCGCAAAAAAAAGTATTCTCGTAGCTTCACTGATGTACCATGGACTGTTTTACCGATGTCCTTACTACATTTCTGGACCTGGGAATATTACAGTTGCGTTGCACTCTATGGAGGGTCAGAGAGCTCTTACATTTTATCAAAAATATCTTAATTTGTGTTCTGAAGATGAACAAAGGTCTTACGGGTTTGGAAAGACATAAGGGTGAGTAATTAATGACAAAATTTTCATTTTTGGGTGAACTATCCCTTTAAGTGAATGTTAGATGATGGCAAAGCTAATCTAATGGCAAAAACAGGAAATGAGCATGCAGAATTAAATATCAACCGATACTGAATATTGACAAATAAATAAATCAAAGTCTTGAACCAATCTCTGACATCAAATGTCCTCACAAAATGCTCTCATTTGAATAAACCCTTTTGAGCCAAGACCATCCAGGTATAAGCAGCAGTCAAAAAAAGACTGAAATCCCTCCATCATGTCATCTCGAACGTTCTCATTTGTGCAATTCATTCCCCTGCCTGAGTCACTAAGTACTTAGGAAGTGCAGTATTTATCATCTTTCCTCACGCGTTCCTGTCTAATCAAACATCGAGGGATTTTCTCTTCATTGAGATGAAGGTCTTACTTAATCCATCTTCTAATCGTCCTCTCAGCGGCAGGCTGATGACAGCCGCAGTTGTCCGAGATAAGAGAGCACAGATTCAGGCAGCTGTGGCACCATATACGCACATCATCCGCCACCTACACACATATTGAAAAAACAATCAAACCAATGAGTTATCTTGAGAATGGACTGTCAGAGCTTGTCACAGTGCGAGTCAGACTGCTATTTCTCCTGCCGTACGTCTTGGATTTAAGCAGGAAGTTGAAAGCAGGAAGTGGTGTAACTCCGAAACAAATAAGGTCTCTGCTGCAACTTCTGTGTCAAACATTTTGGATTGCCCATATTGGAAAAAAACGTCAATGAAGTGGCTCTCAACAGTCTAAGAGAGCTGGTGAAGAGGCCTGAGGCACGACTGCAAGTCAGCACTTTTCAAACGGTGCTTCCCCTAGTAAAACGATTGCTAGTTTCCTCCTGCCCTGGGTTAAAAGAGGTAAGAACAGGCATGACACAGAAGACACAGGTTAATTCTGGAGAAAGCTAACTTTAATCCAGCATTATGAAATAAATTAACACAAGCTCTCCCACCCGAACACAGCGGATCGGTGGTGTACACTTCATTACACACTAAATGCTTAATTAAACCTGCTTGGGCACCACAGTGGTTGTTACAACAGCATTCAAACTCATTTGAGAGCTCTTTTAAATGATTCAATAAGTCTTTCAATCATCCTTGTTAAAGAGCGAGACCTTCAATGCTCGTTCCACACACAGATCTGAATCATGACAGCTGTATTATCATTATCAAGCATGAATTTTCAATTCTACCATATAATTAAAGTGAATTATGCAAGCAACAACAACGGCAACTAGATTTATACATTTACTAAGGAAAATATGAGGGATGCTTGCCTTTGCAAAACTTGCTACTACAATGCAGGGTTGTAACTAAAACAAAACAAAACAAAAAAAAAACTTATTTTATTTCAGCTAGTTGCCAAGAAAACCACTCTCTCATTTTCATTTAGATTAACTTGATGTATTAAAATGATTAAAAATGAAAGAAAAAAAAAAACTATAACTATTTAGATATATTAAAAGACCCAAAAAATGTTAAACAAAATTACTAAATCTTAAATGTTAAAGTAAAATGAAAATGGAAAATAAATTGTATAAATTGTTACATTACTTAACTGTAAAAATAGTAAAAACAGTATCTCGATGATACAGAAATGAAACTGTTACAACGCTAGGGAGGTTGCTTACTGGTCCATATCAAAAAAGCCCACACCCAGGTTTCTATGATATTGTATTCCCTAGATATGACTCAGGTTGCTCTTCCAATGTACATCTATGTGTTGTTTTCATTGGTTCTATCACTTGTTAGAAAAGTAATTGCAAGCCATATGATTTGAGGTATCGTTCAAGTTTGTAGCACAAGGAGTTTGGGTTATGCAATACTTCAATTTGGACAAATTACAACCCCCAGGTATGTATAAAAATAGCCACAGTTAGCAAACACCACTAATTAACGACCATAATGGTCAGAGTGTTTATAGCAATGTTATTTGCCAATGACCAGCTCTGATAATCACAAGCATTTGGGAAAGTCCAGAAAAGCTCAAGAGAGACAGACTCTCACACACACACACAAAACATCCTCCAGCTTCTGTTGAGACTCTCACAGAAGAACGGATGGAAGGTTTCCACATTTGTAGCACATCACAAAGACAGCGAGTACATCGTGGCACCTGTGAATGGTGTGTAACAGCTCTATAGGGCATTTCCAGGCACCATGCCCTGTCTGCTCTACCTTATCAGCTGTAGAGACAAGACTGCCAGCTTTTATGAACGGCTTCCTGAAGCTCATCTAATCCTGCAGAACAGATCTACGTGATTGCTACGTCAGCAGAGCTCCGTCACAAAGCCACGGGTGATAATCAAAGTTATAATTACAGATGTGTCAGAAACGACCCTGATCTTGGCATACTGTCATTAACACGCTCACACGCTTTGATTTAGTGAGTGTGTGTGTTGAGATAGGAAAAGCATGATGGAAGTGAAAAGTTTTGCACATGCAAAAAAGACTGCACATGACAGTCTGGTAATAAATGTTACAAGCACTTCCTCTTCTTGTCTGCTTGCAAACCTATAGCATAGCATACAGATCAATCATATTTGACCAAGCAACACTGCCTCCAATGTAACAACAGCAGGCCATCTAAATAAGCTTGAACTCAAAAAAAGCATTTTATTAAATGCAGTTAGTACTGGACCAAAAGTGAAGTAAGCCACACGAGAGAGATTGAAACTGATACCACAGTTTCACTCTCATTTGTGGACACGCTAAGTCTCTCTCCGGCATTTGGCCAACTTTCAAGCACAACTGCATGGTAAACCAAGATATTTGCATTAAAAATTGTATTACACTGTGAAGTGGCTGCCAATATATAGCTCTATTAGATAAACATTACTTCACTGTAAAACACAGACAGGATGATCTGAACAATATGACACAGTCTAAATATGATTTTGACTTCCAGTCTGTTGCACAGCTTACCACTTTCTGTGCAATGCTGAAATGAAATTGGGTAAAGACAGAATGAGCCTTGAGTCCTGACATCTGAGCGGATGTGCTCTCTGCACTAATGGGCATGTGATACGCTTGAAAACTGACAGAAGGGAGAAGTGATTTCAACTGAGTTGTTCAGAACATCAACAAGAAAACCAACTTCCTGATAACATTTATGCTTTCATTTAAATCTAAGAAATACACATAAGGACTGAAATGCTAATAAACCAATGCTTTGGCTGTGTTTACACTTGGCAGGTTTGGTTACATTAAAACAAACCTTGGGACTCATTTGAATAAGTGTGAACACTGCCATCCAAACTTTGACCTGAAAAGGTGGATCTCGATCCACTTTCAAATGAACAGGATGTGGTGTCACAATATGAGACCCTAAAAAGGACAAAATGTTCAAGCATACCTTTTTCTTCTCGTCGTAGGAGCTATGTTGCCTATTACAGTTTGATGCAGGTGTCAGAACCAAAACAAAGCTGTCCAAACAGGTTGTGACTGTATCCTTTTGTTTACTATCTTTAGATTCTGTGTTAAAAATGACACTATGAATGCTTAACGAACCAGGACCAAATATATAAATTTAGCCTACTTTTTTGGTCTGGATGAATAAAATCAATACAACCAAACTACAAGTGTAAACACATCAAGAAAAAAAGAAAAGAAAAAAAAAGATTAATAGTATACACCAGTAGTGCACATTAAATGGCAAGGTACAAAGCTATGGTCTGTAGTGATACTTTTCGAGGTGGATTCTCTTTAAATTGTGCATTTTTTTACTCAAAAGTGGGCCACTTACAAGGAAGCGCTTGACAATTTGCCCCTGAATGAGTGTGAAACGTTCAACAGGATGGGTGTGTTAGCTTCCTGTACCGAATGAACAAAGGGATAGCACCAACCTCAGTCTCAGCGCTAGCTGAGACAAAAGAGGAAGTGGTTTTGGGGGGGAACAGGAAACGACATCATCCTTCCAGCACCAAAACACCAGCTTTTTAAAACAGGGGTTGAGAGACAGCAAACAGCCTCTGTGGTTGAGAATGCCATAAAGACTCTATACACGGCTGCTGGTTTTGTTCCACCTCCAGGGATCTGGGTAAATATAACAAATGTTCGCCATGTCCCCAAAAATAACAAATTTGGAAGCCAGGGCTACTGTTAGTGGCCATTATGTGGCCGTGTACAAGCTCCAGTCTCTCTGTGATAATTAAAATCAATGTGACTTGAACAGCTCAATTGACCAAATGAGGGGAAAAAGGCCAAGCGAGAGGCACAAGCACAAGTTGCGCCTGTTGAGCAGCCATTAAATCAAAAGTGAAAGGAAGACATTATACCAATTAGGGCTGAACATCAGCTATGGGGACAGGATTGAATGTGTAAAAGAAATCAGGCACAGCATGGCCACTTGGACCTGGAAATCGGATCTCGCCACAGTGCAAATCCAGAACACCGGAGGCCACAAAATAAACCCAAAACAGGGATGTGCAGAACTACATGTATCCATAATCGACTAGCTATTGGGTTGTTGTCAGTCAAAAGAAGCCCAGTGTTATTATGCTGGTCATATTCATGAGCACAGATTAATTGAGAGTCAGATAAACTAGTCAACCTCACTACCCAGTCGACCATTAAATCTAGAGAGTAGAGCTTTCATTTAAGTGTTTTCCCTAATGAACGTCTTGCTTTTGTGCATTACTCTGTAAGCACAGACGCAAAGATTAGCAGCCCAGTGGAGGCGAGCAATAGGCTGAAAAGGAAATGGGAGTTTCAGTGTTTTTCATTTTCACTCTCTCCACCCAGCACCTCTGAGAGCGAGCTGGCTGATCTTTCTTCTCCCAAGCGACTGGCACCATCTCTTCATGCCCCTCAGTCCCGAGAACAAAGGCCAGCCAGTGCGGCATCACCTTGCTGTCTCGCTCTCTTGTTAACTGTCAAGGAGAGATTCTAGTTTAACAAACTCGTCGCTTACAGAAAAGGGAGAAATCTGTGGCTAATTACAAGCTGTAATAAACAGAGCAGTTCCTAACAAGCTACTGATGTATGTTGATGTCAGTATATCATGAAAATTGGCACAAAGGCAAACATCAAATGATCTCGTACTTTGCCATCCCAATCCAGTATTAGTGATGAAAGATCACAGTCCATTTGATAAAATCTCCAGAATTAGATTAATTCCTTTGGAGTTAAATTAAATTAAATTTTGTTCCTTCAATAAATTGAAATGTGTACGTCAATCAGTCTTGTGATTTTACAGTCTGACTTTCATAAAAGTCAGACCAAATACGATGGAAAATGTTTGAACGCAACTATGACATTTGCGACCTATTTTACATCTATAATGCAATGCATTTCTGAATAAAAAGGATTTTAAAAATTTAATTTATTGCACTGTTGGCAACAACACTAGAACAAATTACAATTAAAAAACAAACATTAATATAGGAAATTATTACAAATATGAATAATATAACTGCTTTTACTTTATTTTTGATTAAATAAATGCAACCCTATATAATATATAAAATACATACAATATTTATACTCAAGATCCCCAAGAATCAACCGTGCTCATGCCTCCATAAAGATCATATTTGTTTTAGCCCAAGGAGATATCTTGTCAGCATCACAATCCACATATGGAGACGCTTCTACTCACAAGGCACACATGTGGCCCACTTTAGTTACACACATCCTAACCCCAACCTTCAATGAATAAAGGAAGCTGAATACATAAGATGAAATGAAATCTGATGGGCATTTCCTGAGTTAAAACAGTCAAAGTAAACGCACTACAGAGATGACCTTTCACCTTCCTGATGACGTAAGAGGTTATGAACTTCTGTTCAGTGCATTTCAGCAATCTCTGGCAAAGAATCGAGATAAAGCCGCTTTTTCCTCCCAAAGTGCTTTCTCAGTCAACACAGTTTACAATGGCTGCACATCGCTGGTTCTTATGGGTCAGATTGAAGTAAACAAAGAGAATTCTTGCTCTCACTCTCTCCTCCAAAGCGAGACGGTTCAGTGAAGCAAACAGACGCTCAGTGATGCACTCACGCAGACGTTCATTTACAGAATGGCAGGCTCATATTGGTCTGTTTAAAAACATCTACAACATGTTCTATCTCATACAGCTCCAACTTCCTGCATTCAAAGGAAAGTATAATATGCTGCACAATCATCGGCCATTTTTCATGTCAGCAAACTGGCAATAAGCAAGCCTGAACAATGTCAATGCCACCTCGCCTTACACAAACAGATGGCCGGGCCAGTGTCCGTGATCTAATTTCCGGCCACCTCGCACATCTATGCCAACGTTCTCATTGCTCTTACGGCAATGTGGCAGAGCGTTGTTTTCCCACTTAGAGATGAGCAGACCAGAGTGAGAGACAGCAAGAAAGCTTTGGTCCTGGTGTAAAATGGAGCCAGATGGACATTATTATTATCCGGTAAGGGGCAGTTTCCACTTCTCAAACCCTATAAGGCAAGCTGCTAAAGAGTAACGGTGCTTCCCACACATAGACTTTACATGGGCGGGCCACCCAGGTATATTAACAGTATATTTGGTGACACATTTTTGCTTTCATTAGTTTTAACCTTTTATATTAAAGCTGGATTTTCAAAAGTATGTGAAATGTATAAAGTTCACAGTGTAGACTCTGGTATCTAAAATGTTTGTATCATATAGGCTTATTTATTAGAATTAGAGCATTATTAGATCAAGAAGAACTCTACCATTTAAATGCTGTAATATCAATGCATAATTTTCAGATTCCAAGCATCGCTTATTTGTTGTTTGTTACGTGTAGTAGGCCATTTTTGTGCCGTGGGTAATAGGAGGCTACCGCCCAGCTACCAACACAAGTGTATTTCAGACCTGTGGGAAGCACTGGAGCAAATAGCAAATACAAAGACTTTAATCAAATCGGTTCTGAGGAGAGCAGAAAAGGTCAGAAAGGAAATCCCAGTAGGCTTTTCGAGAGTCTGCTTGTCTGTACAACTCATTATCATCAACACTATTGTTTTCCATCATGGATGCGAAAAGAATGTGTCTGGTTTTAGGGGTGTGAGGGAATAAAATTTGAAAACACAGATGATACATGCACACAATGGGTTTGATCAACATCGATTTCTTAGTGTTTTGCTACAAAACCCCATAAATGCTGGAAATGGAAATTCTGTCATTGTTTACACACACTCATGTCATTTGTATTCACATCCATTCAAATAAACTATGTCAAGATGGTACACCAGGTTTGACGTCAATGATTCCGCAATCTCATTTGCGTTTGAGTCATTTCAATACAGCAGCATGATTGACAATGTACAATACTGCCATTAAACTATACAGAATATGTAAATATATAAATTTATCAGCAAAAACTATTTTAAAGTCACTGATGTCAAACTTGCCGCTATATTTAAATGGAATCAAATGCAAGTGAGATTTGATCAGTGGCAGAAAGCAAGACTTTCAGTGAATAAACTTCCTTTCAGCCTGATCTTCATACAAAGCTATTCAAAACTACTTGGTGCTAAACATCTCCTTTAGATTTTAAGAAAAAAGTAAGTAATGCAGGATTATTGACATGAGGCTGAGTAAATTTTGCTTTTGGGAGGCCTATTCATTTAAAACATCTGGCTTTTTAAAAAATAAGTTAATGCTTGATAAAATCCCATGAAGCACTCAGGAGATTTGCCTACAGAGAAAAGAGTGGTTATTCATTTTGCACTTGCAATTTTTACTAACCACTATAGGTTTCAGTAATTTAGTGGCTGAGATAATCAAATTTAAAGAAAGTAAAAACTATTTAAAGCACACTGAGGCAATTTGGCTTACTGATTAATTCATTCATGGACAGGTGCCAAGTAAAAACAAGGAGGAAAGCCCCTTTAATTAGCATATCATTGAATCTTATTGACACTGAAAACCAGTCAAGGTTTTTCACAAGTTGTCAAAATATATTTAGGTACCAAACACATCACTTAAAAAGTTTAGCCATGCATGAAGTCATTGTATATGGAACACATTAAACAAAACCCGTGATCTCCAATGAGCAACTTTTAGGAATCCAGAAGACTTTCTAAGTATCACACTTCACTGCCCCAGAGTTAATGTTGAATAAGTTCAACAATGCGTTAGTCCTCTTTGACCACAATGGATGCTTTTGACCTCTCAAAAAGCTACAGAAAGGCTTATTTTGAAAGCAAAAATAATGCAAAAGCAGACGTATGTGTGAGAGCAAAACCTTTCTGGTGCAACATTGACTCGTTGAGTGTTCTGACCTTGCGTTGAGGAAATAGTTGAGAACAACGTGACGGATCATTGGGCTTGACTGAAATAAAAAACCTTTTGAGGACAGATGCAGTTTGATTTCATCAATCTGAAATGCACTGTTCATCAGAGCATGCAAACTGGAAAGAAGGGCATTATAAGGCCATTTTTCTCATTAGCTTAATGATCAAACTCCAAACTCAAAATTAACAAGAGCAGTTAGGAAAAGTTTGCCAAATTCTGTAAACTATTTGTCTTGCATCTCTTTTTAATCCAGTGATTCGATCTAACTGTGTTCCTTTCATGCCTTTTGCGGATAGGGTGATTAGAGATCATGTTAAAATACATGAAAACTTACATACTTGCATGTATAAAATATACAAAGACCTACATTGCTTGGCATGCATGTGCATACGTGCACAATTATTCATTTATATATTTATTTATATATTTATTTTTTTATGCAAATTGCTATTTTATTACCTGCCGTCCAACAAATTGATTTTACACATGAAATTGTATAAAAAAATTAAACAAAGTTTAAACAAAACAAAACTACTCTATTTGATGAAAATTTATCATAAGATAAAATCTGATGAGCAAAACTTTAACTTTGTCATGCATATCAACTCACTACAGTGCCCAAAGATAATATCCATCATGCCATTTTCTTTAAATTTACTTTCTTTTATTTAACTTCAATCACACCAGGCAGGTCTAACGCATGTAGAGTTTGAACACTAACGATCAGGCCACGCCCCCCTACGTGTCATGATTGTTATTACCGTGATCATCTGGTCACGATTTCAGCGGACCACAGAAGAGATCTGCCATAATACAGATTTAAAGCCTGAAAGCTCCAAAGTAAATATGAGATGATAAATCCCAAACCCCCTCACAATGTCTTCTAAAGAGTAGAAAAGCAGAGCTGGGGCATTCCTTTCACTATTACTAAAGACAAAAAAAGAAACCTTGTCAGTAGTAGTAAGAGATTACATACACACCCACCCACCCATATCCACACATAGCCTGCAATTAGCTCAGACTATAATCATACAGTGGAGCCCTTCAAACCTAACCTACATTATAACTATACACCACCTAACACAATAAATCAGCTCATTTTTACAAGATAGATAGATAGATAGATAGATAGATAGATAGATAGATATTTAGACCTGTGACAGGTTTACAGCGGATTCCTAAATGGACCGGCAGGCTTTTTTCCACTAAGCGATCAACAGAGAAAGCAAATAAGGTGTGTAAATGCAAAGCGTGATTTCCATGTGGTGAAGGACCATTACAGCCACGCTGACAGGAGAGTGTAACAGCGTCAGTTTCAGTCATCTCTCCAGTCCAAAAGGCCTTAATGGGTTTTTGTGTCGGTTTGTTTGTTCTAGAGGCCTTTTGCCAAATGCCTGTCGGCATTTATCTGTCAGTACAGTAAGAGTGTGAAAAAAAAAAAAACAGCACACAGGATGAGCGACTGTGTTCTGGGATTTATTCTCGCTCTATTTATCACCATCAACGCTATTAAGCCCGATGTCTAAAGCAAAGTGGCAAAAGCACGAATCAGTTCAACAGGTTCTGTCAAACCTGTTAAATGGGTTCAGGGAAGCATCAAAGATGCATACGCATGCTTGACTATATTCTGCCTGGATCTTTTGTAATTTGATAAGAGTAAAATTATTGGCTACAGTGCAGAAACTCTGAAAACAATTTACCAAATTAATGAAAACATGAAATATTATTGCTTTAACATGATGTTTCATGAATTTAACCAAGTAGGAATGAAAGGATTTCAAGTATACTAATGCTGAAAGCAACCGTCTGGAGTTGTTCAGACTTGTACGTGCATCAAGGGTGATGAGTACGAAGACACAAATGAATATTTCCCTCTGCCAGCAAAGACAGAAAACAAAGGCAGTTAGAACAATCCAGGACTAGAATAAATAAACAGAGCAATGCGCTGGAATTCACTGTGGAAGATTAAATTTGAACAAAGTTCAGAAAACCTAAAGGGTAAGCCCAGCTAAAGAATCATTCCTGGAATTAAGAGGAACAAAAACACAGAAAAAGTCTGCACCAGCTTATCATTAAAGAGTTTCAGAAAGACATTTAGAGGTGGTAAAGTTAAAGGCCTCAAACTTCTTCTAATGGCCTTAACTCAGAGTTCTGGGAGCCTGGAAATACAACTTTTCCCTACATCTGCCTGAAGCTAAAAATAGCCCATCTTCCATCTATGCAACACTCCCCTCTGAACCAAAAGTTTGAGTTTGGAAAGACCAGAGGGGTGGAATAAAGGTTGAAACATCAGCCCGTGTGAGACAGACCATGCCTTTTCCAAACGGAAACAACTTTTTCAAAACAGAGGTCTTTTCCTGGCATTACAAAAAGTTTTGGGGTTAAAGATGTAATAGTTTTTGAGAAACTGTTGCCGATTTGGGGGAATTAGACTGTATGTGTCCTCGTATATGAAATTCTGTTGTCACTTCCCATTTAAAAGTAATGAGTTACTTGTCTAGATGTGCGTCATATAAACCTCCTCAGACAGTGACTCAAATCCCTAACCTAGTGTTTACTCTCCATGTCTGCTATTAGAGCACAGCCCACTCAGACCTAGAATTAAATGTTGTTACTGACAGGAGAAACATTATTAGGATTGGTCACTGTTACTTAATCGAGTAGGTGTCCTACAGATTGACTTATTAGAAAGCTTAAAACAATGGTCCAAATTTAATACTCAAACAGTCTGAGTGGGAAAGTTACCATCATATGTTTATCTATGATACCTAAAGCTCTTCCATAACACATATGTGGAATATTCCTCACATAAGGATACCAAAACAAAAATATCAGGAAACAAAATCACGATGAGTCTGCAGGTTTTTGTGACCAGCATGGAAAATGGTTCATCTTCTATATGATGCTGCAGGTGTTTATCATACATATGGAAGGAAAAACAAAGTAATCTCATCTTGTCAGTGGGACGAAAATACACTATTTAAACAAATGGCAAAATATTCGTGGCAGTTAAACTCTTCAAATTCACCTGCCACAAACACCATTATGAAAAATAACTAACAGATTGTCTTTGACATATTAAATGTGAAGGAAGGGAAAACAAACAAAATGACTGTTCAAATCCAAAACTGCTGGACACGACATCATCTCCCTCACATATGGTTTTAAAAGTCAACTCAGTGGTACGCCAAAGCAATTTTCTGACTTCGTAAAGTAAAATTCAAAGGCTTTAGAACTCATAAAAAGCTCCACATTAAGTATTTCATTTCTCAGCATGATTCCTTAACAAACATGCAAAGAGGTACAACACACGACAACCCCTGCCAAAAATCTACTTTCAACACTTTCTTTGGCTCATGGTGGATGTTCCAGGCTTCTGTTTGGGCTCTAAGCCTTCTGAAAACATTCCCTCCACAGAATTCCTGCATTTCTGTTAAAACACAGTTCAGGCCAGGCCAAAGTGCATGTCGTGTGTGGCCATGCTGCACCACAAGAGATGTTGAGAGTGATCATAGGCACTGTCAAAACATTCCCTCAACCTCTCCCCTTAAAGTCACACTAAAATAAGCAGTTTCCACATCTATGTATTTCTGTTTCGCTGTGATTGGGAAAGTTTTGCACACCCACACACAAGTTTTGCACAAGTTTGGGCACACTAGTCAATTTGTTTCTGAGGATTATATAGCTTTTGATCTAAATCTCATCCATAAAATAGATGTTTGGACCAAATATTGAAGAAAAAACAACATGTTCTCAGCATACATCCTTCAGTTTTATAAAGCAACCCAGGATGCACCTCATGAAGGAACTGTAGCTCAAACAGCAGAGCAAGGCACTAGCAACACCAAGGTCAAAGGTTCGATTCCCAGGAAGAGGAAGAACTGATAAAAATGTAAATACATACCTTGAATTCAGTGTAACTCACTTTGGA
The DNA here is from genome assembly GCA_021397915.2 of Tor tambroides. Lineage (NCBI taxonomy): Eukaryota > Metazoa > Chordata > Actinopteri > Cypriniformes > Cyprinidae > Tor > Tor tambroides. Next base: position 123,384 of record JAFVLL020015474.1, read on the forward strand.
TAAAAGTCTTTGTGAAACGCATAAATGTAAATGTAATGTAAATAAAGGCGGCTACTTTGAAGATCAATTTTTTTTTTGTAATCGTTGGCTTGCTAAGTTACACAATTCTCATTCTTCCATTTGTGGCATAAAGTGTTGATGCCTTTACTATTACTCTAAAATGTGGTAAACAGTCATAATTACAGAAACAGTGGGTGTGTCCAGACTTCAAACTGGAAGAGTAACCTTCTGAAGCAATAATACTAACCTGATGAGTGACAAAAATGAGTGTCATCATATCTAACACACACACACACACACACACACACACACACAGAGAGAGAGAGAGAGAGAGAGAGAGAGCTTCTTGGGTAATTAAGTTTATCTAAACAAATTTTCCACATGCCTCAGGTCATAATTTGAGTAAAAAACAATAATAACTGAAAAACAAGAACTGGTAAGGTATATGCCACTTAAATTGCTAAACAAGTAAACGCTAGCTTTATCGTTGTTGACATTTTTTCTTCAAATCCGTTGACAGTTTCTCGTAGGCCACACCTGAGGAGGAAACCTGACACACATACATTACCTAGAAACTTGCCCTCAAACTTCGCAAGAATATCTCCCTTTCGTCTCAAACACGTTTAAAACGAGCTCTTCAATCAAACAGAGACTTATCGACGTGACAAAGTGCTCATAAACGCGATGTTTTACAGCAGCAGCGAGTCGCTGACCGTTATCTGAGATTCGTCACTCACCCAACAGCAGCAGTTTCACTTCTTTGGCAGCTTTCTCGCCGTCCTCGCGCAGATTCCTGTCAATCATTTTGGATCGCTCGGCCGCGGCTTTATCTTCCTGGCTCACGGTACAGCCCATGGTTCCGAATGCGCGCTTCAGGGCGACGGATTTGAGAGTATAGATTTAGGAGAAAAAAAATGAAAAGGTATTACCCTTTTAAAGCGACTGGAGGTTTTTTTTTAAATAGTCTTCCGTGACTAACTTCCTCTTTTGGCTTTGAAAAAAATGACTGTCGCAAGTCCAAGGAGGGGAAATGTCTTTAAAAGACTAGTAGATCCAAAACTGACGTTTTATACGTCCGAAAAATCTTTCAAAAGACGTTTTGGGATTGAAAAAAAAATAATGTATATATTTAAGATACTGAGATTAGAACACCTGGAATCTGTTGACGTTTAAGGCTCCCAAGAGAAACCAAGTAGCCAGAGACTGGAGTTTTACATCACGCGGACAGGGAGGGAGAAAAACTCATATCCACAAATCCAAAAAGTTTGCAAAAAAAAAAAAGTTGAGATCAGCCCCTCGTGCTCAGGTATTTAAAAAGCAAACCGAACGATGAGATGATCGGCGACGAGAAACTGAATGAATCGGAAAATGCAAAAATCCCCGTTGTTTTCCTCGGTTAGTCCGTTCACTGATCGCCGAGGGTTTTGAATAATATGCGCCGTTAGGTAGCTAACGTTAAGCGGTCTCTGATTTCTTTCAGTGTTTTCAGAGCCGCCACACCCCAGTCTGCTGAGAAGTTGCTCTCTGCCACACAGCAGAAGACAGTTCAGAACTGTTGGGCTCCTCAAGCATTACCAGCCAGCCCCTCTCTGATACGCCCACCGCGGGTGCTCATGGGAAATGTAGTTTTTCCGCAGAATTCCAGTTTAAAGAAAATATAAGGTATATTTACATCCAGACGAACTTGAATAGCAAAATAAATACCAAAATATCTGCTCATTAATTACAGAACAATGTAAACATTATATTTAAAGCGGTTTGGTAAGAATTTAATTGATTTAATTTCATAAATTCATTTAAACTTTAAATATGGTAGGCTATTTATTCTTTTGTATTTATTTATTATAATAATAACAACTATTTTTGGAGGTTTCTTTACACAAAATGGCCTGAGTACAGCTGGCTTTCTCTTGTTTGCCCTTCAGTGGTGACAAATGACATTCTTTAGGGCCTTTTTTAGAAATGTCTTTTGTTGAGACTTATGTAAATATTGACGCACTGATTTCAGCATGTGTTTTGTATGATCTGCACTCAGGCAGGAGATAAAACCTTGGTTAAAGTACATGCTCGCAATGATTTTTCCATATGGAGTGCGTTTACTTTAAAGCAAACAGCATTACGACAGAGCTAGACCTGTCTGAGTTTCATACCGCCCCCGTGTGTCTGAAATTATATTAATTTATACTTTACTTTACATTTACATTACATTTACATTACATTTACATTTAGTTATTTAGCAGACGCTTTTATCCAAAGCGACTTACAAAAGAGGACAATAGAAGCAATCAAAATCAACAAAAGAGCAACAACATGCAAGCATATGACAAGTCTCGGTTAGCCTAACGCAGTACACATAGCAAGGTTTTTTTTTTTTTTTCTCAAGGAAAACAAGTAGATAGAATAGAAAAAAGAAAGCTAGTGTTAGTTTTTAAAGAAAAAGTAGCAGTTAGAGAATAAATATGTAGTTGATAGAGGGTCAAGGGTGTGTGTGTGTTTTTTTTTTTTTTTTTTTTTTTTTTTTTTTTAAAAGACAGATAGATAAAATAGAATTAGAACAGAGAGTGATAGAGTTACAGGGTCAAATAAAGATAAAGATATCTGCATCATCTTTTTATCATATTTTTATCTATTTAGACACCAGTTTTATTTCCATATAGCTTAAGTTATTCAAAAGTATTTTTGATGCTAATAGTTGAGTTTAATAGCTGAAACTCTTCGTTTTCCCTCCGAGCTGTTAAGAACAGTTGAAAACTTCAGATGCAAAAAGTCTCTTCTTTCTTTTAAATTGGCATTTTTTCAGACTCCTATGTTTAGGTTCAGTAATTTGGCTTTAATGGAAATGAAAAGGTTATTAACCAGTTATTGAATGCCTTTTTTTTTTTTAATTTCCAATATAGGAGCCTGATAAAACTGCTCATTTATCTCAGACGGACTTTTGCATCTGAAATCTTCATTTCTAACTTCACATGCAAAGACCAAACTCCATGATTAGGTTATGATTTGGTCAAGTAAAAAATGGCAACGAACGTTAAAAAAAGGTGGATAAACAGAATTTAAAAGAAAGAGTATAAAAGTGTAACTGCATAATTTCCTTGTGAAACGAAATTTTCCTGGTGTCTTTATGGATAATCAGATTACACCATAGATTGGATTACACATGCAGGTAAACAGAGTTGTAGGGAAACAAATTTAGATAAATTAGAGCAATTTCAGCAATGCCACAGAAGAAACATTTTGCTTCTTGAAAGAAACTTTTAGTGAACCGTTCTTAAAAGAACCTTTTTTAAAAAAAAAAATCTGAAGATACACTATATTGCCAAAAGTATTGGGTCGCCCCCTTCTAATGAACAGGTTTGACTACTTTAGTAATTTTTATGAGTACAAATCTTAATGTTAAAGCATATAATGATATTCTAGGAAACTGTGTGCTTCTAATATTATAGCAACAGTTTGGACAGGACCCTTTTCTATTCTAACATGACAATGCCTCTGTGTATAAGGCAAGGTTCAAAAAGAAAATTATTGATTCAGTCAGTGTGGAAGAACTTGTAAATGCAGACCTTGAGCCAAAAACTCATCACCAAACACCAATGACTTGTACACACACTATATAGACAAAAGTATTGGGACACCCCCTTCTTTAGAACAGAAAAATGCACTTCCAAATCTGTGGCAACAACGATGGGAACATAATTCATGTATTTAAAACTTGTATTTCCATCTCTGTTGCAAAAGTTTTGGAAGTGTCTAAAATGACTGTACCCATATGTACAAGTCATTGGTGTTTGGTGATGAGTTTTTGGCTCAAGGTCTGCATTTACAGTCACACCAGAGGTGTTAAACTGGGATTAGGACTTAGTTTTATGCAGACCAGTCAAGTTCTTCCACACTGACTGAATCAATCATTTTCTTTTTGAACCTTGCCTTATACACAGAGGCATTGTCATGTTAGAATAGAAAAGGGTCCTGTCCAAACTTTTGCTATAAAATTAGAAGCACACAATTCCCTAGAATATCATTATATGCTTAAACATTAAGATTTGTACTCATGGAAACTACTAAAGTAGTCAAACCTGTTCATTAGAAGGGGGTGACCCAATACTTTTGGCAATATAGTGTATAACTCATAAAGAACCTTTTGTCCAATAGAAAGGTTCCATGGGTTTTACAGCTTTTTCATGGTGCCAGTAAAGTACCTCTATTTTAAAAGGTGTATATTGAGCATATACATTAAACTTTAGTATATTTCTTATTTTTATTTTTTTTGGAATTCAGCATGTCTGTCAGATCGAATGAATTGAGATAGATTATTCTGCCATTTTTCTCACAAGAAGAGGAAACACAAACCATGTGAACATTTTCAGGGAACTGCTGCTTCAAGGCAAGATTCTGTTTTGACATAAACAGCTTTATACTTAAGTGGACACTCAGCAGGAAGGAAAAGAGACAGTTGCTGATGGTGGAAGAAAAGATCTGCAGGTTTGATCCCAGGAACTGCTTTCAGACCGCTGTGCCCTTGAAAAAGACGCGTCATCTCAACCTGCAATTAGGTTGCTTTAGATAGATCTGCTAAATGACACGTAAACAGAGCATTTAACTCCCCTTTGCATTGGTCACCTGTTCAGTGAGCCACAGAGACATCAAATAATCACTCGCATGAATATGAGAAATACAGCTGTAGACTGAATCAAGAATGAATGAATATTATTTATTCTTTTTTTATTTGAACATTGTTTACAGTACATTAACTGCCAGCAATGTACTCGATACTGAGAATAAAGAAAATAAAGACATAAACTGGCTTTTTAAAAAGCATTTTTAAAAATTATTACGTTTTAATCAGACTAAACATCATCTTACTATTTACAATATACAAACTATAGATGTGCTTATAATATAAAGGGTTTACATTTATGTACATTATTTATAAATGCTGCCATGTAAGTAATGAACTCATATAAACTGTTACAAACAGATGACACTTTCATTACATCACAAGGGAAACATCACGCTGACTGGACACAAGTACACAGCCGCTAAAAAAGACAATTCAATTCTTCCCCCTTCTGCTACTCTGTGATACCTTGCAGATTTGGAGATCATGTAACAGTATGATCTGCAGGTGCTTGTCAGCCCAGACATCAGCTCGAAAGCTACAAAGCTGTGCGTGTGAAAGCCTGGGGATGGAAGCACAGCATCATGGGGGATCTTGTCGTTCAGGGCAGTTTTTGGTGCACCACTGCTAATGCTCTAGTTGCAGCAATCAGACTGTGCTTTTATAAAGGGAACAATATTTATCCATGATTCATCATTGATACTAAAGATTCCTACTGATAGTAGGTTAATAAGATCTTACTGGTTAACGTGAACTACCGTCATCATAAAATCATTATTTTATGCAGTGGATACATCAGACAGGAGTCATTTCTCCTTAAAAATACTCACAAACATTATACTCTCTTTAAAAATAATCAAATCAAAATTAAAATCTCTCTCAGTGAATCTCATGAAATGCCACCCCAAAATCAAATCACAGAAATGACATTTTTCTTAGAGAAAATACAGCCTATATGTATACCTGGGGCCGGTAAGATTTTTAAAAATGTTTTTGAAAGAAGTCTTTTATGCTTACCGAGACAAATACAGTAAAGTATTTAAAATAACTGTATTTTACAATGGAAGCTAAATGTTCATCAGTCATTCAGAAATAATTCTAATATGCTGATTTTGTGCTCTTTTTTAGCATTCTTTAAAAGTTCAAAAGAACAGTATTTATTTGAAATAGAAATTATAAAACCTGTCTTTGTCACTTTTGGTTATTTTCATGCATTCTAGCTGAATAAAGGTATATAAATAATTGAATATATAACATATGTATTTGTTGCCTGATTTTGGGGTGAAATGCAACCTGGGCATGTCTGCATGAGAATCACGCTTTTACTTTCAAAGTTCAGACTTTGAGCAATCAAGAATCCTTTAGAGCCACTGGTATATTTAAGGACGGATACTGGCAATTCTTTAACAACTGGCACATTTAGTTCTCAGGCATGTGAACAGACATTAACACACACTGCTAAAACAATGGGACACATACTTTTGTGCTTGAGAAACCACACTGGTGTGTGAGGCATTACACCACTACAAATAACATCTCACCATTGCCAGAACACACAACTAAATGCTTCCTTACCAAAAAATGAACAATGGGTTATTTCAGTGATGCACTTCAGCAATCATACAGACATATTTAATCATTCATTTCTCTACGTATATATCCAAAACTCCAGCCATGACAAACAAGGCATTTTTTAAAACAAGGAAGTACAGATTGTAATTTGGAACATATTAGTGTCTTTGCTGTCTGAGAGCCGCTCGATGCAGCACCAGGGACATGTAAAACACTGAAAGAAGATATCGAGATATGTAATTATGCTAATACTGGTTCACAGATATGATGATTTAGTTATATGTGTGGCTGGTCTATCCATTAAACATTAATTAAACAGACAAAAACGAATAAAAAAGTACCACAATTTAAATGCACATCTCATGTAGACATCTTATAGTCCATTACAGTACATTCACTGACTGAAGTATTCTTTCTCCATAAGCGAGAAGAGGAGCGAACACACACGTTCACACACATACACACACTAAAACACCACAGTGTTACCACTAGAATCATTATGGGCCAGTAAGTGCTTGATTTATAGTTTTTTAGGATGACAAGTTTCAATTACAAAGTTTAAAATATTCATGTACCATGTTAGACATCCACACATTACTTTTTTTCTTCAAACAATTTACAGTTAGTAGTACATAGGCTTTTATTCATATATCTGTCTACAAAATATATTAATCTATGATTATGTCGTAAGTCGTAACTGGTTCAAGAGATTGAGAGGAAGTTGTGCTTCAACTGAAAGTGCTACAGTTTCAATATTCGCCGAATGACCCTGTGCGGGAACCGATCTACTTGGGTTAATAGCCTAATTTTTTAAGCCTATCTAGAAGCAAAACCAATCAGCTTCCACCGGGCAACGTTAGCACACGTACGCCATTTTGCCCTGTAGCTAAAACATTTATGTGCATCAGTGCACCACATTTGTTTCTCCAGTTAAGGAGAAGACCCTGTGAATCTGTGTTTTTGGTTTTCTCTGCATATAAATCCAGAGAGTGTTTCAAAATCAGTCTGTCAGCAGAACTCATGGGATCATTACAAACTGACCCTATGATTAACTGTGCTTTCCAATCTGTGCTTTCCCATTGCAACCAGTAGTATTCCTAAAAAAAAAAAAAAGAAGAATGTGCCTTTCATCTTGGATAATTCTGTCTTTTTAAATCTAAATCTTCTAAAGATGGCATTTTAGCTGAATAGTCGCAAATACTGAAAAGGGATGTGGTACTGTAGATAACCTTGAGAACACCGGATGAATACTCATATATATCATATATATTTATGCTCATATATCTACTAATATATTTATCTCTAAATACTGTAGAAAGGATAAACATTATAAATCCATATAAAAATGTGACAGGTACATCTATACGTACAATTTGCATAAATTTGAAGTAGTGTAATAGACTGCAGCCAAATCAAGTCTGGATTCTGGACGAGGTCATGTGTCGCCTCTAAACAGCCTTCAGTGTCAGATATCTCACAGCTATTGCACAGAGTATTGCTATATCTAATATGAGATAAACACTTTAATAACCACCAATCCTCCCATAAGAACTGAGCACTTACTGTGATTCTAATCTCTTGTGAATGTTGCTGAAGGACAAAGGTCAAAGGTCATAATATGAAGGGATGGATGGGAGGTTGGGCCAGTGGATGAGTCTGTTTGGTTAGAATGCAAAATCCCTTTTGTTTGCAAACCCTGCATACTGCATGTGCTGTTACTATGGCACAATCTAACTATCATGGGCTTTGATTTTCTCATTCTGGTTATGATCTCCTTATTTCAATGTCCCAACCACTCCTTTTTGGGAAGGAATGGATTTAATGCCGGCCTGAGACGGGGCAAGACCCCATTTACAGCACATGCAGGTCACATGGCTAAATAATGCATTGATTGAATGCAACTAAAGCTAGGAATCTGGTACTACTCTTGTGACCAATCACTGAGAGATTATGCATCCTCCCCAACTACTGACCCGAAAGTAATATTAAAAAGCATAAACCATTAGAGGGGTGAGGCCTAATGCCCACTGCTTCCTTTGCTGGTCCCTGATGTCCAATCAATGATGATGAAGCTCAGGCTCATTATCATAAATAGGACTCCTAAAATAGCGAAGCAAGCAGCCTATAAAAGAAGGAGAGAAGTAAGATTATTAACAACGTTGCCAAAGTGATTAATGAAACATGTCATCTAAAAAATATGACCGGTGCATATTATGAAGAAATGTCTGGATCAAAATGAAATGAAATTTGTAATCAAAATGAAGCCAATTTTCAGACCATTAAGGTTTTTTTTTTTTTGCGCATTGTGCCATTTTCATGTGCACGATTTTAAAATTAAGCACATTTAAACCTATTTTGTATTAAAATTAAGCACATCTGAGCACATGAAATATGAAATACATTATGAAGTATTCTAAAAATCATTTTTGTTGCATATTATGAAGAAATGTCTGGGTCAAAATGAAATAAAATGAAATTTGCAAATAAAAAGAAGCCAATTTTTAGAACATTAAGTTTTTGTTTGTTTGTTTTTTGCATCGTGCCATTATCATATGCATGATTTTAAAATTCAGAACAAACACATTTTGTATTAAAATTAAGCACATTTGAGCAAATGAAATATGAAAAATATATTGTATAAATATGATTTGGTGCATATTATGAAGAAATGCCTGGGTCAAAATGAAATAAAATGAAATTTGCAAATAACAAAGCCAATTTTCAGAACATTAAGATTTGTTTTTGTTATAATTAAGCACATGAAATATGAAATACATGATGAAATATGTATTCTAAAAATATGATTTTGTGCATATTATCAAGAAATGTCTGGGTCAAAATGAAATAAAATGAAATTTGCAAACAAAATGAAACCAATTTTCAGAACATAGTTTTTTTTTGGGGGGGGGGGGGGGTGCATTTTTTGCATTTTCATGTGCAGGGTTTTAAAATTAAGCACATTTAAACATTTTACATTAAAATTAAGCACATTTGAGCACATGAAATATGAAATACATAATGAAATATGTATTCTAAAAATATAATTATGCACATATTATAAAGAAATGTCTGGGTCAAAATGAAATCAAATGTGCAAACAAAATGAAGCCATTTTCAGAACATTACGATTTATTTGTTTATTTCACTGTGACATTTTCATGTGCATGAAAATATTTTTTAATTAAATATTTAACAGCTCCACACTTTACAAATGTATTTGTAATGCCACTGTAATTAAAAATAAAAAAAAAATGCATTACAATAATAAGGGAGGGAGAAAATATGCTTAATTGCCATGAAAAGAAGTCTCTAAAAAATACAAAATACATACAAAATACGAAAACAAAATACAAAATGTACTTTTTTTTAATTTAAGAGTTAATTATAACCTGGAAATGTTTTGGAAGTTTTCACAAGATTCACAAATACTACAATTATATGTTCAGGTTTCACCCAAGATTCCTGCAGTTCACTGTAACTTAGTTGGAGAATTAGTTTACTGGTTTACAATAGTTTTGGGTCACACCAAAGATTTACCCAAGGGATTTCCGAAGCTCTTAGCATGATTAGTTTTCAGAAGTTCTCAATCTAATAGTGTGAAAGTTTTCAAAGCATCTACATTCCTACAAGAGGTAAGAAACTAGATCCCCCTGTGGATGAATGGGAAGGAATCGAATACAGCATGTCCAAGTACTTACGAGGATTTTCGGCGCTGAGCGCAAGGGCTCCTCTTCCTTGGGAACAATGCGGATGTAAAACACAGCTGGAAATATAAAGATGAGGCACGGTGCGGACGTGGCACCTACAAAACAATAAACACATGTACACATTTACTTACTGTAAACCTAAACCTTCATACTTCACTAACATCATGCCTCAGGACTAAGTCTTAACTGTGTCAGAGCTAAAGCTATTTAAAGTTACATAATCCACTGAGAGATTTCTCATGGCGGTCAGGCCCTTACAGAACAATAGCGTCCATTCTTCTCTGAGGTAGGTAAAACTCACAATTAGTGTTATCGAGTTAAGTGTGAGACCAGGAGAAACTATAATGTAATAAAAGGGAAAGCATAATGGGACTTTGTTGATAATTATATACACATTCCAAAGGCGTTTAATAATGTTGTTGCCAATGGATTTATGCACAGCTGGAACTGTACAGTATTATAGTCTGAGACTTTAATGCATTTAGAAATAAAAGCGACTGTGAGGTCCTTGAGGTTGTCATGGTGAAACTTAAGGACACTGTACACTTCTCTCACACTCTTTTCACGCCAATGAAACTTCAAAAGAAAGAAGAGAGAATGAGTGCTACAAAGAGACCAGAATAACATCACTCAAAGAGCGCCAAACCCACCGATGACCCCGAAAATGCCCAGGATGTTCGGGGCAAAGATAACCAGTAAGTTGATGACGGTGAGGAGGGTGACAGCTATGGCAATGTGACGTGGCCACCAGAAGGTTTTATTTGGGAAGAACAACTGCTGAATTGCTCTCCTTACCTGAGAAAAGACATCAGAAGGCAAGGCTTTGAAATCAGATACTGAATTACTGCCTGTCATCTGATCCAGACTCCTCTAACCAAGTTGTAACCTGATAAGACGTAGTTTATTTAAAATTGTGAGTGTATAGTGTGTGTAAAACTCACAGGAAACAGCACGATGGGTACAGTGAGTGTGACGGCAGTCAGCACAGCCACACGAACGCACAGGATGAGTGTGTCGTACGGGTCGATTCGACTGTAGGTGTGCAACAGCTCAGCTTCCACCTTATCTACACACAGATAGAATCATTTAAATGTAGTATTAAGTTCAATTTACATTTTAAATGTAAAATAAAAAACAAACATATTCAATGATAATACTTCTTAATATTAATAAAAATCATTCAGTAGTTCTCAAACTTTTTGAAGGTGGTGGATCATTTCAACAAATAGAAACAAAAATTGTGGAGTACCTAACAAATCAAATCTGGGGGAAACCACAAAATACTCTCAATTTTAATAAATCTTTTAATTTACTGAAATTAAATAGACTGCTGCTTTTAGGTATTAAACCTAAATGCGTCGTATGTTCACTAGCTAAGAAGTTGGACCGAATTGAATCAATTATTGAACTGAGACAACAGAAAGATTTGATCACAAAATATGTTAACACAATGAGGTAATTCATTATCATTTGTTGATTAACCAGCTGAATCATTGAATGTAGCAACTTTTTTGTCATTTGTACCTATTTAATATATATCTCTCAAAAGATTGGGGTCAGTAAGATTTCACAAATTTTAAAAAAAATTTGATCAAATATTAAATATATTAATTATATTTTAAACAGCACAACTGTTTTTAACATTGATAATAATAAGAAATGTTTCTTATTTAAATCAGCATATTAATCATTTCTGAAGGATCATGTGACACTGAAGACAAGAGTAAGGATGCTGAAAATTCAGCTTTGCTATAACTGGAAAAAAATATTTTAAAATATATTAAAATAGAAAATAGTTATTGTTAATTGTAAAAATATTTCACAATATTATTGTTTTACTGTATTTTTTTATCAAATAAATATATGGCTTTGGTGAGCATGAGATTTCTTTCAAAAAAAAAAAAAAAAAGAAAAAAAAAAAGCATAAAGCATAAAAGCATAAGCATAAAGACCCTAAATATTTCAATGGTAGTGTATGCAAATCAACTCGCTGAGCAACTGATTTTTCATTGACCACAGTTTGAGAACCACTGCATCTGATTACTCTTATTCTACTCATAGTGATGTTTTTTATTCATGCACAAAGGCCACTAGATGGAGTGCTAATACTACTTCAGCGTGACCTTGCATCCAACACTGATTTGTTGAAACAGATGATTAGATCTGTGACATCAGCAAACACATGCTGACAGCTGAGCAGGTCTCAATCTGCTCCTATACTTCAAAAGCTCTGAAACATGAGTGAATATCTTGTATCTAAAATAAGAAAGAAAAAAAAAAACAAACAAAAAAAAAAAAACACTCTTTTCTGCCTTTACCGCTGCAGTCACACTGATCTCAGCTGGCCTCTGACATCTCAACTTGAATGACCACTCAGCACATTCATCCTGACAGTTCTCACCTCCTCTTTCTCCTCAACAAACCCTCCTCCACTCTCTCCACCTCAGCTGAGTCACACTGCTGTCTCCTCCTGATGTGTAAAAAGGCAGGGAGTTGTCCTGGATGACCAAATGACCTTCAGCAATTGTGGCAACTACCATTCCCTGCTGCTTCATGCTCTGTAACATATAGCATTTCTGTCTTGCCCTAGATTTTGGTTCATTCTGCATTTGCCATCCAAGCTAGTCCAAAATCAGAGTCTGAATGTTATCTTTGGCCTATAATATAGTCAACAGTCTGACCAAAATGAAACATGAAACGTTTGGAGACTTGGAAACAGTTGTATGCATTTTAAGATACTCTCTATGGTTTAAAATAGTGCAATGCATACTGTTCCCTTCCTATAAGCTAAATCTAAGTATTTTTCAACACAATTACTCATCCTGCACAAACACTTTCTTACCGTTTCTATAGTAAGCCTTTGCAAGCTAAATCAAGACATAATCACACCTCCCATGCACATTTACTGTTGCTTAAGCGAAATTCAGTCATTTCGATGGGAATCGCAACAATGAAGAATTTTGCCTGATGGGTCGTCTGGTGGAGAAGAAATTTCCCAGTGGCAATTTTGCAACTTGTTCAAGTTTTGTGAACTTTGACACACAGATTGCAGACCAATAGCAAGCCACCGTTTGTCAGTGACATCTGGTCCTGTTTTCTTTTGTCTGTGAAACTTTGCCAAGCAATGGTAAGTGTGACCACACCTTGATATGTCAATATTACAAATGCCACTACAATCTGACTAATATTTTTATTGTCACTTCTTGCGTCACTTCACTTGCTGTCACTTCTTTGTTGAGAATATTGTCACTGTATGCATGAAGAAAGAATGCAAGTAGTAAAGGGAGTGACTGTAATAGGCCTCACCAATGAAGGTCAGATATCCAAACAGAGCAGCCAGGAGGTACATGATGTACATGACTCCAATGGAGATGTTGGAGACGTGTTGCATCTTTGTCTTTGTGGGGCTGAAATCAGAGAACATAAGGATGTGACAAAAGATAGTGATAGACAAGCGCACACTCAAACCCAAAATGTCAGTTCATAAAGTTTATAGAGTCAAAACACACTTCAGTCTCATCTAACAATCTCTGATATAGCCATAAGGCAGAAATATTTATATTAATTGCCCATTTCTGCATTTTTCTATGTACTTAAAGGAATATTCCGTGTTTTGTGGTGTAATGTTGATTAATCACAAAAAATAATTTCAACTTGTTGCTTGTTTCTTCTTGTATAAAAGCAAAAATTAAGGTTGCGGTGTAGAGAATGTGTTCACATAAGTTTTTAGGTGTGCAAAATTGGAAATACACTGATGTTCTTGAGTCTATAAGACTTTTAGGGCCAGTTTTACTAACAGCAAAGACGCGCAGTGACAAATTAGTGCTGAAAAGGCATGGACAGAGTTATTTTTGCACCTGACGTTATTGAATATGCATTTGTAGGAGTTTCCCTTTCAGATGCTAAATTTATGGGTGGAGAGTCTTCCGCAACGAGATTTACTAATGTTTGCGCTCGTCAAATTACTGGTATTTGCGCCATTATTTAACGCCCAAAAAAAGCATGTCTTAAACTATTTTGCATTTGAAATGGCTGCAATTATTGTTGCTAGAAGAGGCACAGCAGAGAACAGAGAGCGTGTGGTAGAAGGGAGAGGATTGTTTCCACACGTATTAATTTATTTGGAATGCCAGAAGAACACGAAAATATCATTTGCCAAGCCATGTTATTTTTAATTTGCTTCAGGACATAAAAGACAACTTGAAACCCTCAACTATAGGAGTCACGCAATACCAGGTCTATCAAAACTTCTTGCAACTCTTCATTTTTTGCCTCTGGTTCTTATAAATGTACCGTTGCTTCTTTATTTCTTTATTCTTTATTTGAGACTACACCAATTTGCGCTGCCCTTGGTATATTGCTTTGGTCAATATGTAAATGAGATGTTGCATTTGTGTTCTTTAATTTGCACGGTTGTTAGTAAACCACCTGCAGAAATTTCCACACCCATTTAGGAATTGTGCTGTTGTGCTAATTTGCCCTGCTTAGGAAAACTGGCCCTTAATGTTGTTGAAAGGAATCTCTTATGCTCACCAAGTCTGCATTTATTTGATCAAAATACCGTAAAAAACAATAATAATGTGAAATATTATTACAATTTAAAATAACAGTTTTTGGTTTTAATATATTTTAAAATGTCATTTATTCCTGTGATGCAAAGCTGAATTTTCAGCATCACCACTCCAATATTGAGCGTCACATGATTCTTTAGAAATCATTCTAATATGCTGATTTGCTGATCAAGAAACTTTTTTTATATTATTATCAATGTTGAAAACAGTTGTGCTGCTTCATATATTTGTCAAAACAGAGATACATTTTTTTTTTCCAGGATTCTTTGATGAATAAAAGTTCAAAAGAGCAGAAAATGATTTGAAACAGAAATCACTTTTGATCAATTTAATTCATCCTTGTGGAAAGTATTAATTTATTTAAAAAAAAAAAAAAATTACTGACACTAAACTTTTGAATGACAGTTTAACTTTAAACAGAAAAGGTTAGAAAGTAATTTTTAACCCATTTACTTCCATTGTAAGCACCTCACTGGACTCAAGATTTGCTTTTTTAAAAGAAAATTATTAAAAAGCATGCCACAGGTACTGTTGGTTGGGCTTAACTTGTATTGAATCTGTAATATTCCTTGAACGCCTGTGAGTAAATATGCTACTTCAAGAATGGTTAAACCACAGCTCTCTGGACAGTGAAGCAGATGGGTAGCCACACACAGTGTAATAGCATCCATATGCACAACATGACTCATATGTGATTCTAGACCTGCGAAAGAACTTGCCACCTACTTGCGCAGCTCCGTGTAAATTGGCAGCACCTCGGGGTGGCACACGAATGCGAACGCCAGGATGGGAACCGTGTAGGCCGTCTAAAAACACACAGACCAGACCACATCACGTCACCATGGATACAACAGCGGCAACCATAAACCCCAAACCCCACACTTTAAAGCCCATTAAACACTGTAGCACATTACAGAGAGCTAATTGTAGCTGTGATTAAGTCAGACTTGGACAGAGCTCAGGCCTGGGCTCATTTAAAATGCCAGTCCTGTGCACATAGAGACAGACTGAGCTGACTACAGACTTTCACACTTATCTCTCTGACAGTAAAGGACATAAGCGGGGAAAAATGCACACGGCGATGTGTGAGTTGACACTTATGTATGTGCAGAGGATGTGATTATACTAAAGACTTGAATAATGATGGAATATAGGCTATAGACTGCAATAAATATGAATGTGTTTGGGTAACCCATCTTAAAAAGCCTGACTTCAGGCTACATTTACCCAATCAAAAGATGCATTGTTCTAAATGGATGGATTAATGGCTGTATTTTATTGCTCAGAGTTTGCTCTTTTAAAGCTCAAAAGACTTTCTCAATTACAATATCATTCAGGTTTGGGGTGGGTAAGATTTTTTTTCCTGATTTTGAGAGAAGTATTTTATGCTCACCAAGGCTGCATTTATTTGATCAAAACACAGTACACACAATAATACTGTGAATTGTTATTACAATTTAAAAATTACAGTTTTGGTTTTAATATAATTTAAAATAATTAATTTATTCCTGTGATGCAAAGCTGAATTTTTAGCATCATTACTCCAGTTTTCAGTTTCACATGATCCTTCCGAAATTATTCTAATATGCTGATTTAATGATCAAAAAAACATTTCTTGTTGTTATAAATGTTAAAAAAAATTGTGCTGCTTAATATTTTTGTGGAAACTGTGATACTTTTTTATTCTTTGTTGAATAAAAAGTTCCAAAGAACAGAATTTATTTGAAATTGAAACATTATAAATGTATTTAGTGTAACTTTTAATCAATTTAATGCATCCTTGCTGAATGAAAGTAATATATATTTTTTTTTTTTAATGTTTCTGCCCCCCCCTACTTTTGAACTGTAGTCTCTGTGTCTCATTTAAGTATCAATGTCTCAGATGTTTCTCTTAAAATTCTTATGAGACATAAATGTTTAATAATAGACACAAACACAGAAGAAAGTCATATGGGTTTGGAATGACATGAGGGTGAGCAAATGATGACAAATTATATATTTTTGGGTGAACTGTCACTTCAAGGAGATGTTTATGATTTTTGTTTCCTACAATAATAGAGCATGTTATCCATCAAACATTCCCAACTACCTGTACTTTAGAAATGTGAATAGATTACATAAGCTGAAAATCCAGATTTTCATACCGTTTGAGAACTGATATCTAAACGCCTGTTTGGATTAAGCCCAAATATATGCAAGTCATGCAAAGGCTTATTGGGAACTACAGTGTGTCATTTGATTTGGCTTAAAGTCTTACATCACATGACTCATAAGAATGCCCTAGTGAAAAATAAATATACTAAAATGTATTTGAAATACATTTATTTTATATTATTTATTATTATTTATTATTTCATGCTAAGTATGCTACAAATACATTTACATATTTATGTACTTAATAAAAATACCCTGCAATTCTGCTTTTAATATACTAAACTGGTATACTTAATGTCTGCTAAACTGAAACAACTAATTTTGTACTTAATGCACTTTAATTGTGCAGATTAGTGCTGAAGTCCAACTAAAGATATACTGAAGTATATTTGATTGTGGTCAAGTGCAAGTATACTTCAGGTACACTTTAAATATCTTGCATTTAAAGACAGATATTATTCAAAGATCATACAATCCTCATCAATAGTGACATTAAAACACATTTTAGGTTAAATATTAGGTTAAACGTTCATTGTGCACAAGTAGTACTCCAAATACAGTTTAATTATTACTTTTATATCAGTAAGTCTCCAGCAATATGTCAGTAAATATGTTAATAGATTTAAACTATACTTAGTATGAAATAAATGTATTTTAAATATATGACTTTTTTACTAGGGTGTTGCAGCATGATTTTGGTTACTCAGTGATGTACCTGTGAGTTGAGGTTAAAGAGGTGGGGGGTGCAGGCAGGGCCACCCTCAGGGGTCATCTCCACTCCTCCGGAGTCAGCCACCACACTTGTGTTAATGCCCAACACTGTCCTGTTATGGGAAAAGTCTTCAAAAGGACATTTCACCTGGAACTTCTTATAGATCACCTGGAGGGAGACGAGAGATTGAATAATTAACAAGTCTTGCATAGGTTGTGCTGATCTTGCAATGAGTTTTTATGGGTTCATGTCATCGTTTAATCATTTTTTCCCCTTAGGCTCCACTTATAGTTACTCACAATGTTTTTTTTCCATGACAATTTCAAACTTGCTTTCTGTCCCTCATAATTAAATAGGACGTTTTTTAATCCTATAAGCCTATGTCGTCATATTTGATAGGGAAATCTGTAAGGAATTTAAATGATCAAAATCAAAACTTATTGTACATAATCTACTACATGCCTTCTGATGCATGACTGATAATTTTTTACATTTTTAGTAAGTTAAAGGCCTTTTAGTATAATTCTAAAAAACATCCCATTTCAGTTGTGGCATGTGTCTTTTTCTGTAAAAACCTATTTTTATAAAAGTAAACGTAAGAATATCTTTTATATTGTTAGTAATATTTCATGACAACACTTACTGGATTGAATCAACTTAGGTTTATTTGATTATCCATACACATTTAAAAAAAAAAATCATGTTAAAATGAGCATCAAATATGATACATCAGGCTTTTGAGGAACATTTATCTGTTCATTTCTCAATAATCATTGTATTACGCTGCATTATATGTTGTGCACCACAAAAAAAAAATATAGAGTCTTTGATCATAAAACTAAGCATTTAAATATCATCTTACTTAGACATATTATTGGGAGATATAGAGTGACAACTAATATTCATATGCATTTTATGTTAGTAGTTTGTTTTTCCTCCTCGAGTATCACACTACATGAGCAATAAAATTGATGTATCAAATATGATCTTCAATAAAAAAACCACATACTAAATCTTTTTTTAATATTTTATCTAATATTTTAATTCAATTAACTGTTCCATTTTTCCAAGTAGATTTTTCTGACTATTATTTTATACTTTACTTTATTCATTTGTTGATTAACTTGATTCATTGTCTTCCGGGGTCCGTTCTTCGTACGTCGCTAACTCAGTTAGCTGGATTTGATTGTTGCCGATTTTGCTTGATCTTGGATCATTTGCTTCTTCCAAGCTCATCCTAGACTTGCTGT
Organism: Tor tambroides; assembly: GCA_021397915.2. Lineage (NCBI taxonomy): Eukaryota > Metazoa > Chordata > Actinopteri > Cypriniformes > Cyprinidae > Tor > Tor tambroides. Next base: position 141,965 of record JAFVLL020015474.1, read on the forward strand.
CATAGCAACAGGTCCGTAAGCTTAAACCTGCTCGGGAGCAGGCTTATTTCATGTAAACAGGATTAGCGTTCGAAGAACCGAATTAGCCAGATCCTGATTAGTGCGATGATATCATCTTGGATGTGTCATTTGATCTCGGATGTAATAAGCGACGTACGAAGAACGGACCCCTGATGTCAGAAATCCAAGGATGAGTCATGTTTACTTAGTTTCAAAAGATGGTGTGCTGCTTAATATTTTTTTAGGAACTGTGATACCTTTTCTCAGGATTCTTTGAGAAACAAAAAGTTAAAAAGAACAGTGTTTATTTCAGAAATTGCAATAATATTTTACAATATTACTGTTTTTTCTGTATTTTTCATCAAATAAATACAGCCTTGATGAGCATAAGAGACTCCACTAGAAAAAAACATTAAAAATCTTACTGATCCCAAATTTTTGAACGAACGACAGATATATAGATTAGATATATATATATATATATATATATATATATATATATATATATACACACACACACACACATACATACATACAGTATCTCACAAAAGTGAGTACACCCCTCACATTTCAGCAACCATTTTAGTATATCTTCTCAAGGGACAATACTATTGAAATGAAACTTGGATATATTTTAGAGTAGTCAATGTGCAACTTGTATAGCAGTGAAGATTTACTGTCCTCTGAAAATAACTCAACATACGGCCATTATTGTCAAAAAACTGGCAACAAAAGTGAGTACACCCTAAGTGATAACAGCTATACGTCATTTAACCATGCAAAGCCACATGTCCTATTCATCATGTTCATGTTTTTGTCTCCTTGACAGGGCCACACAAATTTGTGTATCTTGTATTAGAGCACTTAAAATTTGGTGCTTTGAGTACAATTCTCTCTTACTGACCACTGGATGTTTAACATGGCACAAAACTCTGAGGATTTGAGAATTAAAATTGTTGCTCTCCACAAAGATGGCCTAGGCTATAAGAAATTCCGTAAGACCCTGAAACTGAGTTGCAGTACAGTGGCCAGGGTCATACAGAGGTGTTCCAAGACGGATTCCACTCGGAACAGGCCTCACAAGGGTCAATCAATGAAGTTAGGTCCTCGTGCTGTGCATCAGGTGCAGAAGCTGACTTCAAAAAACAGACGCAAGAGTGCTGCTAGCATTGCTTTAGAGGTTGCAGAAGTGGAAGGTCACCTTGTCAGTGCTCAGACCATATGCCACACACTGCAACAAGTTGGTTTGCATGGCCGTTGTCCCAGAAGGAAGCCTCTTCTGAAGTTGGCTCACAGAAAAAGCCTGCAAACAGTTTGCTAAAGACAGCCTGTCCAAGACCATGAATTACTGGAACCATGTCCTGTGGTCTGATGAGACTAAGATGAACTTGTTTGGCTCAGATGTTGTCCAGCATGTGTGATGACGCTCTGGTGAGGAGTACCAAGAAAACTGTGTCTTGCCTTCAGTCATGCATGGTGGTGGTAGCATCATGGTCTGGGGCTACATGAGTGCTGCTGGTACTGAGGAGCTGCGGTTCATTGAGGGAAACAGATTCCAACATGTACTTTGACATTCTGAAGCAGAACATGATGCCCTCCCTTCAGAAACTGTGCCAAACGGCAGTTTTCCAACATATCAACCCCAAACACACCGCCAAAATGACAACTGCCTTGCTGATGAAGCTGAAGGAGTGGCCAGGTCTGTCTCCAGACTTGAAACCTATTGAGCACATGTGGGGCATCCTCAAGCGGAAGGTGGAGAAGCACCATGTGTCTAACATCCAGCAGCTCCGTGATGTCATTGTGGAGGAGTGGAAGAGGATCCCAGCAACAACCTGTGCAGCTCTGGTGAACACCATGCCCAGGAGGATTAAGGCAGTGCTAGACAACAATGGTGCCCCTACAAAATATTGACTCTTTGGACACAGTTTTGACATGTTCACTTAGGGTGTACTCATTTTTGTTGCCAGTTAATTGGATAACAATGGCTATATGTTGAGGACAGTAAATTTGTACTTCTATACAAGCTGCACATTGACTACTCTAATATATATCCCAGTTTAATTTGTGCAGTATTGTCCCTTAAGAATATATACTAAAATTGTTGCTGAAATGTGAGGGGTGTACTCACTTTTGTGAGATACTGTGTGTGTATATATGCGTGGTTTCTCATGATATGACCCCTTTAATCCTGAAAGGTACACATCACTGCTTTATAATGTCATTCATTAGTGTTACATGACCAGTCGGATAAGAGAGCTGGGGCGGCTCTGCCGCCATTGTGTCTTTTCATTTGGTGCTTGTTCCAATCACAGCAGGGATGATGAATCGAGAGAAAAAGAGAGAGGCAATGTTATCGCATTCAAACTGGACTACGGTGTGAAGACTGGACAGTTTCATAAATCCAGCGCAGAGATGTGGCACAGCCAATGCCACACTCACACACCAGCTTGAGGACAGAGAGAGTGAGAGCCGTGTGCAAAGATTAAAGCGCCCCTTCAAAACTAGGTCAGTGAGGTGCACCAAACACAACCCCACTCTACAAAACTCTCACCGAACATCACACACTGGTGGAAAACATGAGCACATCCTAAAATCCCCCAGCTTACTAAGATTAATTAGGCAGAGCTAATTGGAACTGTATCAAGATTAAATATTAATTTTCACCCTCTCAGCATATTATTCAGAAAGAAATTTCAAAATAGCAGAGTACTGCTTCGTGATTAGAATACTAAGCAGCACATTGGCAACTGAATGAAACATATTTAAAGGGATAGTTCACCCAAAAATAAAAATTCTGTCATCATTTACTTGCTTATGTTGTTTCAAATCTGTATGACGTCTTTGGTGGAACACAAAACAATATGTAGTTCATCGACATTGCACAATCATGAGTGATTTTGCTCAGAACAGTTAAATAAACAAGATTTTAATATTGAGTAACTTACATTTTAGACACAATATTGACCATTTTTGGTCCACCAATGACAATAGTTCCATACAAAGCCAGAGCAGAATTACATATTGTCTCTGAGCAACACACAGTAGTGGAGGTTTGAATGAATCAGTGTATTGAACGAATTGTTTCAAACAAATGGAATGAATGGTTTCATGAATGGATTCATGACTAAGGCAGTGTTGATAATGTTAATTTGAAATAAAACTATTAAAAATTGTTGCTGTTAATTGAAAGAAAGCTGAAATAAAATGTGAATGTTAGATGAAAAACGTAAAAAACTAGAAATGCTGCCTTAGTAACTAACTGAGATAAAATAAGATTAAGTTGAAGTACTAAAATTAAAACTAAACTGAAAAAGATAAATAGAAATAAAAAACTAATAAAAATGACAAAAGCACATAACATTTACTAAAACAAACTAAAATTAAAATTGAAAATATAAAAAAAAAAATTCAAAATATTTATAAATACTAATATATATAAAAATTCAAACATAACACTAACAGTTATATAATGCTAAATGTCTAGAGCACAGTTTTTCATAATGATAAACATAATAAAAAGGTTAAATCCGCCTGTCAATGAAATTTGTGTGAAAAAGGCAAGAAAGTCATAGAGGGAGGACATGAGGTTAAACAAACTACAACAATTTTCCTTTTTAGGGTGAACTATTCCTTTAATAAGAGCAACAAACATACCGCAATAAGGAAGAAGACCATACAACTGAGAGAGAAACCGCTGGTGTAGCCCAGGTACCCTGAAACATACAGTAAGATTACAATTACCCACAACACCTCTGTGAAAAGTCTAATATGGGCAATACTCTTACAATTCAATAAAATGTGAATACTAACATTTTACATTATGCGGATGTACAGACAAGAAGCTGCAAGCAGAACAATAGGTGTGTGCAATTTGACATAAGAATCAGAAGTTTGAAACGACTTACCGAGTTGCTTCATTAAAGCCAATGGCAAGATGACACTGCACGATACAATGACGACCAGATAATTGCCGTTTAAATACCACTCCCTGCCAAACAAATCACAGAAGACAGACAAAAACATAAACAGAATTATAAATGGTTCAAAATAACCTTTTATCCACACTTGATAACGCTGTGTGAATTAAAATTTCCTTAAAATAGTAAGAAAAATGATAAGGATTGTAATTTTTGTTTCTATGACAATGGAATGTTACAACAAATTTATTTACTTATTATTTCTTCACTATTAGTACGTATGTGAGTCATAGAGCCTTTCCTTTCCATTTGTAAGTTTGTCAAATAAAAATGATGGTCAGATATTATTCTTACCAGTGTTATTGTAAACTAAAACTATTAAAAACCAATTTTGTTAATTGAAATAAAACTGAAAAAAAAAATTAGATGAAATTAAACTAAAAAATAAAATTACAAATGTTTCCTTGGTAACTACCTAAAATAAGTTTAAGTAGTACAATTACTAAACCTAAAACTAAAATAGAAATAGAAAAACAAAGAAAAAACACATGACAAAATAACTCAAACTAAAATTTAAAATGCTAATTCAAAATAATAAATACCATATAAAAATACAAAAAGATCTATGATTCTTAAATTCAAACTATGCATTGTTTTACAATTGTTTCATTGTTTTACTAGCCTATTTTATGGAAGAATTGTTTATTGTGATTATTAATACTGATGCATTTATTTACTGAACATTGTGTGTTTATTATATTGCTGTTGCTGCTGTTTTATAAATACAATCAGTGCTGAGTTACAATGATTTTATCATGCTTAGGGGTTTCAGGCCAAACAACACCCATTAATTGTAATAAAACCACTGTATGGCTTCGAGTGGCTTACTGCTTTAAATATTGACCTATTTAACATTTCCCTTGTGCATTTGCATATGGAGCAGCAGTTCTCCTATTAATTATTACTAATGCATTACATTTTCATAATACAAATTGACTGCTTACTACAGTATGTTATTGAAATGGCTTAGAATTACTGGACAACACCAGGACAGAGAGTGATCAGCGCCCTTCCTTTTAAATGTTTTGTGATGTGTGACTGAGCAGCTATTTAGACCCAAACCCTTGTGCTCAATCACGGGCCAATTTAGAGGAAATCCTCTCCCTCTCTAACTCATCCTAAAGCTGCTAATCTTGTTATTCTGCCCCATTAAGAGCAGAAACATGGCATCTCTCAAAGAAGCTCTGAACGACAAAGACAGAGGGACTTATTAGGGACAGCCTGTACCCAGCCCGGAAATTCAGCTTGATATGAGACAATGGAGCGACTCCATCAAGCCAAAGATGTTCAGTGGAGTGTGGATTTTATTAAGTGGAGACATCGTGATCTCAGTGAGGTGAACAGTATCAGGTACATGGTGCTTGACTCTGGTACTGGTTGGCTCAGGATCCGTATGTGTGCGATGTTCATTCTCTGCCACAGGAGTTTCACACGGGCAGGAGTGTGAGTCAGCCATTGAAAGGCATGCCAACACTTGCCTGAGTTACTTCCTCTCAACAGTTCTGCACCCCACCCACCCCTCCACGTCTAGTCTGGATGAGGACATGTCTGGGTGTAGAATGAATGGGCACATTTACACGCTCTTAACCAACTTTCTTACCAAAGTTACTTAAAACACAGCACACAAATTGTGGTACATTGCCAAATAGCAAGACAGAAAAAGGAAGAAGTAGACACTTTCACACATGGAACAGCGTTCGGTCTTTTATCTGCATTGCTATCATTCGCATATCAGAACCAAATTGCTGTTAAAAATTTGTTCCGATCGTTAAAAATATCTAGACTGTAAAAATTTCACTTCAGCTTAAAATGTTTAGGGCCAGATTTAGTAACAGCTTGCGCCAACGCAAACCGTGTTTTGGCATTAAAATAGTACCGTCAGGATTTACTAAAGATGTGCAGTGAAGAATTAGCGCTAAAAAGGCGTGGACAGTTATTTTTGCGCCTGACCTTACTGAATATGCATTTGCAGGAGTTTCCCTTTCAGACGCAAAATTTATGGGAGGAGAGTATTAAAGTGAATCAAGCAACACGATTTACTATTGTTTGCGCTCGTCAAATTACTGGTATTTGCACCACTATTTAAAGGCCAAAAAAAAAGCATGTCTTAAAGCAGGCACTAATTTGCGCTGCTCTTGGTAGATTGCGCTGGTCATTGTCGAAATGATCTGGCTGTGTCTGTGTTCTTAAATCTGCGCATTGTCAGTAAATCACATGCAGAATTTTCCCCTCCCATCAGCGCTTTTATGGAATTGCGTGCTAACGCTAATTTACCCTGTTTAGTAAATCTAGCCCTTAGTATCTAGTTGGCTCTGTGAGTCATTTAAACTTTTCTTTTTCTTTTAAACTTGTCTAGTTGAATCTCATAATTTAACAAAAAATATAGTGGAAATGTTGCCTTATTGATCATATTTTTTACATTCTTTATATTTTTCCACAATTTTTACTAGCCTTCAAAAGTTTGGGGTCACCAAGTTTTTTTGTTTGTTTGTTTGTTTTTTTTAATACTTTTTTCAGTAAGGATACATTAATCAAAAGTCATCAATCAAAAGATATTTAAAATATTACAAATCATTTCTATTTCAAATAAATGCTGTTATTTTGAATTTTCTATTCATCAAAGAATCATGAAAAAAAAAAAATCATGATTTCCTGTTTTCAACATTGATAATGTTTCTTGATCATTAAATCAGCATATTAGAATGATTTCTGAAGGATCATGTAATACTGAGGACTGGCGTAATGATGTTGAAAATTCAGCTTTGCATTACAGGAATAAATTACATTCTAAAATATAGTGAAATAGAAAAGTTATTTTAAATTGTAATAAAATTTCAGAATATTACGGCGTTTAGTGTATTTTTAAATCAAATAAATTCAGTTTCGATGAGCATAAGAGACTTATTTATTTAAAAAAAAAAAAAAAAAAAAAAAAAAAAAAATCTAAATCTTACCGACCCCAAACTGTTGAATGGTTGTGCATATAATCAAATTTTTTGGCATATTTTGTCTTGCTGGTAAAATTTACTGAATGGACTGTTTATCCTTCACCCTTGTTTTCATTTGTGTCAAATTAAATACAGTGTCTACAATGACTAAGGTCTTTTTATAAAACTTTCCTACTGGTGTTAATTTACACAGACTGTCACACATGTAGATTCATGGCCACTGCCTGCTAAAACTGAAATGAAGAGTCACTGTTTACTGCTTCATGATCCTCCTCACTCGCCTGGAGAGGTGAGGAATTCAAATGAGCCAGCCAAAGGTCGTTTCCGTGGAGTTTTTGAGGTGTCCTCCAGAGTGTGTGCACAGGCCTTCTGTCAGGCCAGGCCCCAGTCATCGCATCTGCAGTCGGCTTGCGTCACGGACCGTCACACACACATACACACACATATCCTTGGCTGGGCAACCGAGTGTTATAGTCAGGGGAGATCTGACCTTCACACGCATACAAACCTGTTCTCATCAAATCTAGTCCATCTATCATAGTTCTTCTCTAACACGCACACACTTTCACATAATAGCGGAGGATTTTACTGTGACTCAGAAATCCTCAGGGACCTATTGATTTGAGAGAAACTGCACAGCTCACACACACACATACACAAATTGGCAGTAATCATTACCAGAGGCCAAACTGATGTGGTGGCTAGCATTAATATCCTCATGCCCACAATGAAAGGTTGGCATATGACAAAAAGAAAAAGAAATACCTTTGAAAGGGGTGCTTTTACAGACTCGACTAATCAAACAACCTTTTTCCCCTTTGGCCTTTTAGTATAGATATGCCCACATGCTGCTTTCTGTCTTTTTCCTCTTACCATTTTTCTCCCCAAAGGAGATTTTTATTGCTCTTAGTTTTGTTTCAAATAAATGAAAGTTCATAAAATTCTAACACTGAAGACTTTTAATCATATAACCACAGTCTGAGACTTTAGATGAGACATTACTGGGTCTTTTTCTCAAGAGAAACACTTGAAGCAGGAGAATTCATCTGTTTTTCATTTAACGTCACTAATCTAGTAGAAACAATCAGAGATATTACACAGATAGTAAGTCTCTCTGCTGATACCCTAACATGAACCATTGAAACGGGTCACATGGTAATAAAGAGTCTTGATGTGGCCAATAAACAGTGGAAAAAACCAAGATGATGTATTTGTGTTGCTTTCTGAGAACTGAAACACAACTTTAAACACGCACAGACATGTGTACTCACCCTGATGGATTGTCCACCTTGAGAAAAGCCTGGATAACCAGTGGAAACTCATACTTTACTATGTACAAGTAGCTGGACATGGCTATGAGAGGAGAAAGAGAGAGAGAGGCTGTGAGAGTCATACATACGCACTCACATATACAGTAAACAACCTAATCCAGGACGTATTCGTCCACTCCAGGGGATTGTGGTTATTATCCTGGAAGCAAATGTCACAGTAAAAAAGAGAATCAGTTCTATTTTTAGTTTTTATAAACATGCACCAAACGCCAACCAGCTCAGGGTCTTTTTCCATCACTGTAGATTAAATCACAGTTCAGCTCTTACAAAATAATCATAAAAAAAATAATAAAATAATGTTATACATCTTAAAAATCTTAAAATAATGTTACACAACAGGCCTGAGACTGAGATTCATTTAATTACTTTATATTTATTAGATTACTACATTACATCAGTAATTAACTGATTATCAGAAATCTTGGAATGGCCTATAAAAATATTTAACCATTTTTAAAGGAAATACTTTACATTTGTAACAGTGCTGCCAAACGATTAATCGTGATTAATCACATTCAAAATAAAAAATTTTGTTTACACAATATCTGTGTGTGTAGTGTGTACTGTGTATATTATTATGTATATATAAATACACATACATGCACATATATTTAAGAAAAATGTTCTGTTTAATATATATTTATATAATATAAATTATATGAATACAAATATATACATGTAAATATTTTCAAAATATATACTGTATGTGTATATTTATATATACATAAATATACACAGTACACATTATGCAAACGAAAACTTATTTTGGATGCGATTAATCGCGATTAATTGTTTGACAGCACTAATTGGTAATAATAATCAGCAGATAGACTGTAATGTAATCATCTGTAGTGAAATAGGCCGCAGCCTTTCTACAACATTGAGGAAACAGGGAGGACAGGTTACCATGATAATGAAGAAAAAAAAAAAAAACAGTGATAACCTAGCGTGTAAATGAGAAACGAATGACATTGCTATCAGTCCAAGTCCAGTCACTTTCTCTGCAGAGGTGTATGTGTGCGCTGTGCCCTTGACAGGTCACAAAGCAATACATTGTGTCTCCTGGGATGTAACGTTCGACAGAGTCTCACCTCCAATGTTCTGCAGGGTGATCGCAATGCCGGCAGCCATCTTGCCTGGTGTGCCAAAGGCTCGGAAGCCCAGTTGTTCATAAGCTCTAATGCCTGACAGCAAAGGAAAAAGATGTGAAACCATACATTGCCCAACTGCTAGTAATATACAGCTAATCCCCCAAAAATATGATTTTTCTTCCTCTGAATAACACCAATAATGAATAACAATAATCATTAAGTAATATCATGGTATATGTAAGGTAACCATGTGATAAACATCGGTTTGGGGAAACAATGTAACCATGGGCTTATAGCTGATATAGCACTGACACTGACAGCCACAATTGATCAAGCACAGCAGACTCTTGGCTATTTTTAGCCTAATGCACAGCAGAAATATTCTGGCCAATTAAAATCTCTCACAGAGGAGTGAGGCAGATGGTCACTGAGCCAACAGAGAGAGCAATGTCACATCAGTTAGCACCTCCATCTAAACCAGCTCTTCATTTTAGCTCAAGGCAAAGGTTCAGGAACAGTTTTCATATCCAAATTATATTCTTAACCACAGAGGAGAGCTTTAAACTGGTACCGGGTCAGTGTAATGAAATACTCACCTACAACGCCTGAAGATTTTAGCAGCAGGTGAATGGAGTATGCAGACAGACCAGCGACAGCAGTGAGGAGAATTCTGAAAGACAGAGAAGACAAAATAACTGCAACTGAAACCAAATGTCACAGTCAAGCCCAAGTGTGGTTATGTGTTATATTTACAGAGTACTTTAAAACAGCCTTTGGTTCAAAAGCACACTATAGAAAGCTTGCAGGACCAAACCACACAAAGTAATATTCTAGGTTAAAAACAAGAAATTAAATCTTTGGCAATTATAGAAAGGCTATCATTTAAAAAAAAAAAAAAAAAAAGGAATTTCTGTCCTTTAATTATAATTACACTGTCCTACATCATACTTGCTGAATGAAATCCAACACTGTGCATTTCATAACATTTTTGCTTTTGAAAACCATTTGTAAGGTAAAAAAGTCTTGTATTAATATAATTTATAAAAGTTTCATTCTTATTTTTGTGGGGGGGGAAAAAAAAACAAAAAAAACACTGTATGCTAGGTAATAATTAGGTTTTTTTTTTTTTTGCAAATCAGCATAATATTTTTTTCCAAGATGCAGGACTGTGGTTTATATATAATTTACTGTATTTATAATGTAACAATGTATTATTTTACATAAATCATACACATAAAATAGAAATGACAAATTAAATGTATATAAATTATTTTGATTGGCAACATGTCAGATATATTTGATTTCTTGTGTTTATAATATATTCACTGTATATCTAAATCATTTATAAATGCGCTATGGTTATATTAATACATAGAATATAGAACAAAAATATTTACAGGCCTAATTCTAAGAGTTGAAAAGAGGTTATAGACTCAGTAAGGTGGAAAAATACTAGACATCGTAATCACAGGCAAATCACAAATAGCACATAAACGCAACGGCACCCTCCAGCTGCCAACATCTGGACAAACATCTCAAGCTGGGAACCCGAAATATGCTCTACTGACTCTTTTTCCTCCATCCAAATGACCTGTTTAGTCCCTTTTCCTAGTTCCAGAATGTCTTGGCATACTGACCAGGCCTAACCACCCTCTGCCAAGCACTCAGTTTCAACTCCGCACTCTCTCACGTCTTCCATTTTCCTTCTTTTTTCCAAATGACGTGGCTGAACTGCAGGAGGAAAAGTCAACGAGTGCAGCTCTGCTGGAAACGGCAGTGCCCTGACTCACACGAGCTCTGAAACGGATATTCAGCATAAAAAAAAACCAACGTCCCAGCCTTGACTAACATTCCACTCATATTTAAATAAGTGGAGCACAACTAGTACAGCTAATCGCTCACGTTTAATAACAAATTATGCTGGAAGAGGCAGCACTGTGAGATTAAAAAGCTTTGAAAATCGGAGACAGAACATGCGATTTGTTCACCAGCTGCAGTGTGTTAATGGATGCAGCTGGTTTGAATGAAGGCACTATGTGATCAGTTCAGCATCTAATCATCTTCTTTAGCAGCTGATTGTGATGAGATATTTGATATCATCCAAGCACCAAAAGACAGAAAAAAGTTCTTAATTTAGCAATCATAGCTGTTTCAAAAGCTAGTCGCTGCCTTCGAAAGCTTCCTAACTAAAATGAAATCTCACAAGTGACTGATTTGAAACACTCAACTTACTTGAGTCTTAAATGACTTGGATGAATAGAAAAGAACATGATTTATTTAAAAATATAGCTGCAAGCAGCGATTATCGGGGTTCAAGTGCTTTACGGCATTTAAGCACATGAAAAAAAAAGGCATTATGTATTATTTACCAAGCCTGTAACCACCTAAATCAAGCATTTTTGGCAAATCCAGGTAATTTACCATTTGCAAATGGCTGCGTAGCTATAGCCATTTTTAAGTTTTTTCCCTCTTATAGCACCACCAAGTGTCCAGACTCCACAATTATTTTTCATGTGACCTCAGATTGAGCTCTTACATACGTGTTCTGAGTTTGGTGACAATATCTCATTCCGTTCAAAAGTTACAGCCATATTAGTAAAATTGGCCCTGCCCTTTTCTAACGTTTTGGCATCCCTTTGCGACGGTGAGAGGAAAGTTAAAAATTTTGATAATTATTGATATTCACTGTCCAGAGAATCTTTTTGCACTGGTTTGGTTTCGATCGGGCGGAAAACCTAGGACTAGTTCGCAAAAGTAGATTTTTCAAAAAATCCAAAATACTCGAAAATTTCGCCAGGGTGACAATCGAATACGAGTTATGAGCCATTTCGTACTTTTGATCGCTCTTGAATCGTTGTTTTTTTTTTCAAGAGCGTTAAATCTGAGATTGAAACCAGCTATGGTGCTAGAACGCCTTGTTATAGCCTGAAGACAAATTACTGTTAATTAGTATCTCACACAATTTATTCTGGAGTGTCTGGACGTGTTTCTCCATTTACTGAACACTGTTTATCCAAGCGGCATCATCAGTTCTTAAATTAATGGAAAAACACATCTTCAGCAAATGGAGGAAGAAGTGGATGACTCTAAGCACACTGGTAAATGAGACTCCAGCAGCACTCTTGTCACTGAGGCTACTAAAGATTATTTTAATTGAGAAAGAATATATGAAAATTTTATTGAGCATAGTGCTACAGGAAATCTATCATAGCAAATATTCAGTTCATTTTTTGGCATATCTGCTTTGTATGACAAAATTCTTGCTCATACTGTTTTGAGACTTGACTCATAAACATGTCTTTTTAATTTCAGGAACATGAAATAAATGCATATCCTTGAGCAATAACATTTCTGCTCTATCCAAGCAAATCAATGGAGTCTCCAGATATGTTTAATTTAGATAATAACATTGTCCCAGATGTTTTATCCAAAAATTTATTTAAAAAGATGCAAACATATATATATATATATATATATAATATACACAGGTGTGTGTGTGTGTGTGTGTGTGTGTATATCTAATGAAGACTATCTAATGAGAGTTTATTGAAATCAATTCCTAAACTCCAGAGAAGACAATTGTGAAATCTGTGAGCGGGAGCAAAAGAGGAATAGGAACTCCACACATTTTATGATGCTGGATATTCATAAGTTATCCTTTTTTGTGATGTTGTGTATTTCTCAGAATCGTGGATTTACTCTTGCCTCTAGGGAACCGCTGCCAAGATTCAAAGTGACACAAGTCAAACCCACAACTCAAACAGGCAAAACCCAACATCAACATTTCAGAATCTGAAACATATCTTCATCTATACACCATTTACAACAATAATCAACACAGATGTTGCTAATAATAAATTTATGATAGTACAGAATGCTCATCATAAAAGCCATAAAGTATATAGACGAATACAAAGAAAATGTTATTATACTAGCATACAGACTCCACAATGATATTCTCTTAGCAAGGTCTAAGAAACTTCCATAAACCTTATGAATTCATTCCCAAGAGCTGCACCATTACTGAAAGGAATATTAGCTGCATTATTAAATTGAGCCTGGCATTGACTTATGAGTACCCCAAAGCCACAATCAGCACTGGAGAAACACTGCTCTAAGATCAGACAGATACCACATGTAGAGAATCAGGAGTACGGAAAGTTCAAGTGTGCCAGATATCGCAGAACCCCAGTCACACCAAACAGCTCAAACCCAAAGCCCTCTCAGAAAGGAAAATAAAAAATCCTCTGTACATTGCTCAACCCAGATTAAAAGGCCTGACTGGTTTTCATAAAGCATGTACAATCTAATCTTCACAATCACAGTGGAGAGCCCATGTTAAGTAGCACAGACACTAGGTCATAACTACTGTAGACGACAGACCCTTTGTTAACAAAAGTAATAGCGTGCCTGGTGTGAACGTGAAGCTCCCATGCAAAGTCCTGGTACAGCCTCTCAGCTCTACTGAAGGTCGGTCAGAAAACAAATCTCTCTGGCAATCTGACTTTTCTAATAAAGGCTGCTTTACTAGAGGATTAATACAGCGGGAGGACCAGTTCACAGAACAGAATTAACACAGATCATAACAAACTGCAGGGATGCTGTGATGTTGTAATAAATTTTGCTGAATAAAAGTATTAATTTCTTTCTTTCTTTCTTTCAAGAAAAAATAAAATCACAACATCAAAGAGTCAAAAAGTAGGGGTCCAGAATCTCCTTATTAAAGGATTAGTTCACTTCCAGAATAAAAATTTCCTGATAATTTACTCGCCCCCATCTCAGAAATTCAGGTTTTTGTGGAAAACATTCCAGGATTTTTCTCCATATAGTGTACTTCAATGGTGATCAAAGGGTTGAAGATCCAAACTGCAGTTTCAATGCAGCTTCAAAGGGCTCTACACAATCCCAGCCAAGGAATAAGGGTCTTATCTAGCAAATCGATTGGTCAATTTCTAAGAAAAATACAAATTTATATGCTTTTTAACTACAAATGCTTGTCTTACACTAGCTAGACATAACGTAATCACGTTGGAAAGGTCATGCGTGACATAGGCGGACGTACCGACCCAGTGTTTACAATGCGAATGTGCAAAGAAAGTCAAACGCCCTTTACAAAAAAAAGGTAAAACAACGATGTTGTACGATTTTGAAGTTGGAAGAGAAAATGAGATTGTGTTTTTCGCCCTACCCTACCTTTATGAATCGGAGTACACAGACGAAGAACTAACCACGCGTGACCTTTCCAGCACGATTACGTAATGCGTGAAGTAGCAGAACTAGTGCAAAACGAGCATTTGTGGTTAAAAGTATATAATTTTTTTTCTTTTTTTTAAAACGACCGACCGTTTCGCTAGATAAGATCCTTATTCCTCAACTGGGATCGTGTAGAGCCCTTTGAAGCTGCAATGAAACTGCAGTTTGGACCTTCAACCCGTTGGCCACCATTGAAGTCCATTATAAGGAGAAAAATCCTGGAGTGTTTTCCTCAAAAACCTTAATTTCTTTTCGACTGAAGAAAGACATGAACTTCTCGGATGACTTGGGTTTGAGTAAATTATCAGGGCATTTTTATTCTGGAAGTGAACTAATCCTTCAAAGGTTGTATAAGATAAAGTAAGTATTTCACAAGCATTAATTAATATAATCAGTTATACTGGTTTAACAGCATGATGACAATTCAATTGCATATTAATACACACCACAATAAACTCATTAGGATACATATTCAGCAAGAACAACAATGGCTTTCATCCTCAATAAAATATGATATGTTTGATCAGCAGTAAAAACATCAATTCTGGATCTAATGTTTCCCCACAGAGTGGTTTATGATGCTATCAAATGCATAATGATTTTATTAATTCTAGCTCAAAGTCGACTATCTATTCTCCATTAAGCCATTTACTATGATCTGAATGCACAGAGTTTGACCTAAAACTGTAACTTACATAAAGAGGACAATTCCTGTGTTAGCCATTGCATACGCTAATCCCAGAATTCCACTTCCCATGATTGCGTTTCCCAAGTTGAAGACGGACATCCCAAAAGAAGTCTTTCCCTCAAACTAAGAAGAAAAACAAAGTCCACACATTAACATCTGAAAAACTTTATGATCTGACACACTGTCACAAACTGCCATACATGAAATCTTACCAAAAGCTCAACTTACATCCGTGAAGCGAGGGGTTTTCTTGTCATCTGCGTTGGACAGGAACTCTGAGCTTTCTGCCAGGTTTGCCTCTGCATTACCTGGAGTTCTGTCGGTACTAAAGACAAACATAACACTTATGAGGGATTTCCTGGCAGTGCACATCAGAGACTTCATGATGTGCAGCTGCAGAGAAGTACTGTTTTGTTTGCTAATGATTCTGCCCTCTGCATGACGTACCTGGCATTTTCAGTGCTATTTGGTACAAGTTCCCTACAGAGCAATGTAGGAGCCACATCCACGAAAGCACAAGAGATAAGAAAATCACGATGAACATACCCTTATATAAACACACTACTCAAGGCATGTGGCCACAATCAGGAGAAAGTGGTGTCTAGTTGAGAAACATTTCATTTGCTTTTGTGAAGGCGAGCAGTTCTTCTACATGCAGGGTGATTTTGTTGCATATAAAAGAACATACAGGGGTTTCTTCAACTATGGGCACTTTTAAGTCTTACGAAGAAAAAGATAATTACCTTAAAAGACATTTTTCCATTCTCAATAATATTTTTTTAGCAACATGTATCACAGGAGAATTCAAATTATGCAGCCAGCATTCTAAGTATCTTAAATACACACAATTTAATAATATTGTCACATATTTTGCACAGTCTGACGATCTGGCACAATACTTTGAAGTTTACCTTGGTTTTTCATCTCAAGCATGCTCTTCACTGTTGTCTTCTTTGTGAATAAGTACAATAAATTTTGAAAAACCTATTAGTTGAAACATGTTAGTTGTACTGTAGTTGAAATGATGGCATTGTGGAACAGTTTTAATTAGTGTAAAAATATAATTTAAATGTAACTAAATTTAAAAATATATATTTTTAATATTGAATTAAAGATAATTTTAACCAAACAGATGCTGAAATAATAATTTCACTCAATGTGTAGATCATCAAAGTTTTAAACCGGAAATAACAGATAATATTTTTATGATGATATTCATATTAAAAGATTGATTGTCTGAGTCTGAGAAAAGGGTAAAACAATAAAATCTATATATTAAAGGCATTTGTATTTTAATGTGACCTTAAAGGGACAATTCACCCAAAAACGAAAATTCTGTCGTTAATTACTCATCCTCAGGCCGTTCCAAACCCATAAGACCTTCGTTCATCTTCAGAACACAAATTAAGATATTTTTGATGAAATCCGAGAGCTTTCTGACCATGCATAGACAGCAGTGCAATTACCACGTTCAAGGCCCAGAAAGTTAGTAAGGACATCGTTAAAATAGTCCATGTGACTTTTTTGGTTTTGTTTTCTTTGCGCACAAAATGTATTCTCAGAGCTTCATAAAATTACAGTTGAACCGCTGATGTCACATGGACTATTTTAATGATGTCTTTACTAACTTTCTTGGCCTTGAACGTGGTAGTTGTGTTGCTGTCTAAGTAGGGTCAGAGCTTGGGAGCTTGGGATTTCATCAAAAATATCTTAAATTATGTTCCAAAGATGAACGAAGATCTTATGGGTTTGGAACAACATTGAGGGTGAGTAATTAACAACAAATTTTTCATTTTTGGGTGAACCACCCCTTTAATATAACTAAAAGAACAAAGTTAGTTTTAATCAAATCTATTGTTGTCACATAAAAAGTTCCTGTAGTTGAAGAAACACCCATACTCATTAATTTGCACAAAAACATCTACACAATCACAGACACATTGGAACTTTGAACATGAGAGCATAACATCAGTGCTACTGAATGTGCTCAGTGACGTCTGGACTGTGCTGTTCAGTGACATTTAGGACTGTGATGATAGACAGGCTTCACCTTATTAAGATGACATGACTGGATGCTTTAATGCTAGCTGGAAGATACCGCAAAAACACACACTAATGTTCACACATATATGCGCTTAAGGTATATAAAGCTTAAGGCACCCCTAAGATAGACTGAATGATAGATTGAAAGATAAAACTGAAACAGTATTACTAAATCTACACACATTGGATGACTGACAATAAACCACCATTAACTAGACAGACATTATATTGCTCCCTTGAGCGAATACTTACTGAGCTGCATCTTCTGATTGGCTTTTTATTGCAGTCGCAGTAGTCTCCTCGCCAGCTTCGTGCCCCTTCCCATTGGGGATAGTGTTCATTTCGGCGGGCTCCATGCTTTCAGAGCGATTATTCTCGGTCTTCAAGTGTGCGTGTTGTGAGAGAGGAAGATCTACAGAGAAACTTTGTGTCGGTCCCTTGTTTCCCTATAAGAATAGGATGCAAAAAATAGTACATATTAATCCCAGCTTGATTAAAGGAGACATGATGTGTTCATCTGTGTAAAATGGAGCAGTGAAGTATTATGTAAGACCTTGAAATAGGATATGATGTGAACCTCAAGGCCTGAAACACACTCTATGTAGGTACATGGACAAGTTCCATTTCAGGTCATTGCTTTCTGAAATTCGTCATAAAAGCAGAAGAAACAATATGAAGAGAATTTTTCTAATTAGTAAAAGTTAGATAAACTGAAGATATATTTCTGAAATGCTACATCAACAATATCCCATTTGGTTTAAAGCCACAGGCATTTAAAGGTAACTTTATCAAACAAATTCAATTCCAGAATTTGAAATGAACTTGCAGAACTCAAATTTGAATAAAATGAAGGAGACTTATTTTCACACCGGATGCTAGCAGTGCGGCACAACAAAATACAATAGAACTGCTTATAAAGACAAATTCCCAACAGTAAACTGATTCCCCCTTTCTATTTCTGCCGTATTCAAAGCACCTGTATTACTTCTGACACAAAGGACAAATGGATTTGCAACAATCATTTTTTGACACCTGGCATCTGGTGTAGACGTGGTGTTAAAATAAAATAAAAAGAAATAAAAATTCCAAGAAATGTATATCACTGTAAAAAGTTTTAAAAAGTTTTTAAAACAAAAATGAGGATTCGTCAAGACAAACTGAAAATACACGTATATTGGATATATATAGGCGTTTATAGGCCTTACAGATAGACAGGCTCTCTGTGTTTTCTCTGTGTCTTTCTCTCATGTGTTTCTTACTTCTTGCATGACAAAACAGCTCCATCAAACCTCTGCCAATGCCAAATGAACTTTGCAAAACAGCCCGTAACCTTTTGCACCAATACCATACAACTGAATAAGTTGTCACTTTCCTGACTCTACTGAGGGGTGCTGTTCTCACTTTCCTCCTTTCACTATATGGCTCCTGATGTCTCTATAGATGTTTTTGTGGTCTCTTCCTGCCTTCATTGGTGCCTGACTCCCTGTGGCTGCTTATGATGGACCTGCTGGAGTGCTGAGTCCTGAAAGCACAAGCTGACATGTGGCTCCAGGCTCCCATTTGGCCCCCTGGTATTCCCAATCCTGGTCTAAAAGGACAGAGCCCTAGTATCACATTAGCTACAAAGCATAAACAGAAGTAGGGGGGAAGAGGAGGGGAGAGAACCTACACTCCAAACCAGTGGGCCCATTGAGGAAGGCCATAAAAGCCAGCAGAACCAGCTATGACCAGCTCAGAACCAGTTCTGGCCCTCTTTGTCCATTCATCTCGCTTTTTTTGCTGCTTTCTTCCCATTCCTTTGCTTTTAATTAGGAGAAGCTTAACATAACAGTCATGCTCTCTTCATGCTTGAAAGTCTGGGCTGGCATAACCTCAAGTTCCCCTTTTTTTCCCTTCTGCCCCCTCGTTTTTCCCCGCAAACGTGAATTAATAATCGAGCAGAAAACGAATCGGTGTGAACTCTGGGAAGATAAACTCTGGTTCATCCAGTGAGATGCCACGTTACTCGGCTTGCTGCGCAGCCACGCCGAGAGCAATGTGGTTGGGCAGCAAAGCGCGGTACGCAATTGTGCATGCTGTGTGGTTTCCTGGGAACAGGGTTGGAGGAACAGAAGGTTGATTGTGCCAAGCATCATTATACCAGTGGGGCCTCCTCGGCTCAAACTCGCCAGGGCACTCGAAGGGCTGAAAAGGTAATTCATCGGGCTCCCAAATAAAAAAAAACAGTGAACCTTAAATTTGGGAATGTCTCATGAAATGGGAAGCGGACCTATGATGGGGGCAGAGGTCTGTGCCAAGATGCTGAATGGAGAACCAGCCTGTCCTTCATGCACTGCGCTAATCATACAGACACTGGTCTGACCGTAACAAATAAACAGCTACACGTGATTGGCCGGAGGAGTTCAAGGCTTTGGGCGGAGTCAACTGAGTTAACCGCAACAGGTCCGGCTGTCGCATATTCAAACGCATAATAGCAGCAGCATTCGCTCTGTGGCGGAACATGTGACGACTTTCAACTGGGTCTGAAAAACACAAACAGAATTTGTTTTCTCCGATGTCTGGCAACTCCTAAACACACTGGGGAAGAAACAGCTTTGCCAACTGGGTCATAGCTTAAGTTTCTTGAATAATGAGAAGTTTATTCATGGATTAAATACTCCACGCAGCCTGCTTTCAATAGCTCATTTATACTAAACCCGCTAGTACAGACGCACACTTCCGAAGAGTCATAACATCGCCTCCCTGCTGACGTAACAATGTCCCATGTTCTCAAAAAGAGGCTGCTCATCTGTACTCATTATGTCTGCGTGACTTCGAACAGTCACAGGCAAAAAAGCATGAACACTGCATTTGTCGTGACATGATGTAGTGTTGTCAGGAGCTGATTTAGCTCTGTGTCTGTGAAAAGCACTTATTAGAAGTGCTGCAGCAACACATCAATGTTCATTAAAAACAGCTTACGAATGTGTTTAAAGTGTCCATAAATTACTGTTATTAAGACTGGTTCATCCCTCTCTGTCAACAGCAGTGAAAATGTGAGTGCGAAAGAAGAAAAGAGGAAGAAATCTACTAGGAATGGATTAGAGCATGAGGAGGAAAGAAAGAGATTAAGAGCAAGAGGGATTAAAATTTTATATTATCAGAAGAAAATGTAACGTTATTGTGGGTGGTTGCCAGGATGTTGCTATGCAGTCGCTCTGTTCTGAGGGGTTGGTTACTAGCCTATGTCAAAAAGCCTACCCACAAGTCTCTATGATATTCTTAGCCTCTCATGTTGACCAAGGCTGCATTTATCTTTTTAAAAATAGAGTAAAACAGTGAAATAATTATTTCAATTTAAAAGAACTGTTTCCAATTTAAATATATTTTCAAATGCAATTTATTCCTTATTCCACTTACTCTTCAGTATACATTAGAAACAGTGCTGTCAAAATTAGCGCGTTAACACAGGCGATTAATTTTTCCACTTTAACGGCATTACAAATATTTAACGCAATTAATGCAGAGGCGGAGCTAGGGTTGGCCACCCCACTCACAACTGCTGCTTCTGTCTCTTTTTTCTTGACAAGAATTGCGTTTATTTAATCGTGGAACTTTTTACGAGCGCATCAAAAAGGAGACTTTTGAGATGCGCACTCCACTTCGCCTCAGCGCCAGGCGCTAGTCAAACAAGCGCAGAAATGGTACAGGTGATGAGGAGCTTCAGTAGAGCTCAGCGTTGAGATCAGCGTTAGATCCGCGTCACATTCAGCAGCGGCAGCTCTTAAAGTAATAGCAGCCAAATAACCTAATAACCAGCTGCTGTGATGTCTGTGTTAATCAAAGAACAACAGAAAAAAAATAGGAAATCAATCACTTTTGTAGCTTTAAGGATTCATCTATATTTAATTTAGAACTTAGTGTTTGATAGCTTTATTCAATTTCTGTATATTTCTTACTTGCTGAAGGGCACAGGTAAATATTTATTATAATGGGTTTATGTGAAGACTGTTGTTTTTTTCTAAAGTCTAATAAATGTTAAAATTGGTAGCTCTCAATTATGCTGTAATCTTGAATGGTTATAGTCAATGGTTAAATATTAGGGAAAATATATAGATTATTTCCTAGAGACATCAGTATTGGTATCAGTGATACTTGCCTTCAGTCATAAAAAAAGATGCCATTGAACAAATATTAAAAATATATACTGTCTTTATGTTGTTTCTACATTAATTTGAAGATTGAATATGAAATTATTGCAATACAAAAGCATATTTAAAAACTTTATTGTTAGGTGGGATTAATCATGATTAATCACGATTCATTTCAGAAAAAAAATGTGTGTAATTAGTTAATTATTTAATCGATTGACAACACTAATTAGAAATCATTATAATATGCTGATTTGTTGCTCAAAAACATTCATTGTTAGTATCAATGTTGAAAACTGTCATGCTGTTTAATATTTCTGTGGAAAATGTGATTTTTTTTAACAAGTTTCCTTGATGAATAGAAATTTCAAAAGAAAAGCGTTTATTTGAAACAGAAATCTTTTGTAACATTATACATGTCTTTACTGCCACTTTTGATCAATTTAATGAGTCCTTGCTGAATAAAAGTATAACTTAAAAATCTTTTTTTTGATTTTATCACCGTTTTGATTAGAAAAGTAAGTTGTGCACCTACTGTAAGTTTAACACTAATAACACAGGCAGTGCATCTCTTCTGGGGATGTGAGGACAGTGTTTAATGCGGGCACAGCATGATTTTCCAGGGTGAAACAGTCTTAAGATAACCCAAACATTGTGAGAGTAATCAACTCTTTGTCTCCAAAAACCACAGAATCGTATTTACAAAAGTGAACTAAAAGACAAAATCAGATGAAGTGAGACAGAAAGAAAGATGAGAAAAAAGGAGCTCTAGCACCTCCTTAAAACAGCGTGACCAGTAAGACAGCTGATGCAACTCCACAGCATCAGTGACGTGGGCAGAGCTGCATTAGGACGTCACTCGGCCCAGAGGTTTACAAAGCTGTGGAATGTTTGCCCTCAGCTTTCAGATGTGCGTGAGCTGTGTACGTGGTTTGGTGTCCCACTCTTTTAAATGATCCCTGCTGTGTGATTACTTACAGACATACCGGCTGCGTGTATCTGGCATATACTCACACACCTCTGCTATTCACTTCGTTAAACCTGCACTGTAATATCCAGGCTAATTGCTCAGTCAAAAGCCCCAGGTCTTTAATTAACTGATGAAGGATTTGGAGCTGCTGCAAACAGCCCTCTGTCCTCCCTACCATCTGGATTATAATCTCAGATTAACTGTATTTTGTCATACTCACCCTATTCCAAGAAAAATGAATCAGGTTATTACTAAAACAACATTATTGGAGACTTGTTTTAGTTTAATGTACTGGGGAAATTTAAGGGGCTCTTCCCTTGCAGAAAGTCAGTAAGATTTTCTATAAACAAAACATAAAGCACATGAATTCTCAAAAAAAATAAAATAAAAATACACCAATTAATATATATATATATATATATATATATAGTAATAAATATAATATAAAAATAATTAAGAAATAAAAAAGAAGAAATATAATAATGATAAAACTAATTATTAAAAATCAACATAAAATATGAGCCTAGGACATGAGCCTAGGTTTGACCTAAAAATTAAAATTATGTCATCGTTTACTTACTCTCATGTTAAACCTGAATGACTTTCTTCAAGAGGAAAACACAAAAGTAGTCATTTTGAAGAATATCCAAGCAGAAATCCTCCATTTAATGAATGGGAACTAATACTTTCTAGGGATGGGCATTTCAAGCAAAAGTAATATTCGAAAATCGCTGGGAATTATTCGATTATTATTCGACTATTCGAAAATAGCACCCCTTCCCTATATGCATGCACGCAGGTCACGTTATTAGGCTAGTGTTACACACCCATAAACAGAGAGAGAGACCAGTCACGCTTTTAATCTGTATGATAACAAACCGTTTTATTTAAAGATAGGTTATCTTAACTCAAGCCATATAATGATTGTAACATGCTGAAACATATTAATATAATAAACGCAACAGCACTTATTAACATAGCAGTCTTGTTAACTTAGCATAAATCAACTGCTCATAAGGTATTAAACTGCTAAAAAATATATTCCAATACTTTCTCTCGCAATTATATCGTTGGGTAATTATTCTGTATATTAACTGCGGGCATCAGTGAGCCGTTATTAATTTATGAGGCACTGAAAACGGTTTTGAATGCGCATGCGCGCGACCGTTTTACTTTCACTTTGGAGATTAGCGATCACATGTTTATACTATGGAGCGGCACTGTACTTACTAACGTTACACATTTTACAAGATTAGATGTTTGTCAGCGGTGCTCAGGATCTGCAAATCATTCGCCATCGTCCTACTCTGTTGCTTGTAAGTTAAACTCCATTTACTGTAATGCAAAAGGCTATCGCTAGCATGCGGCTAACCATATGTCCCTTTAATCGCTCCGTAGAACGCGTTATTTGTTTTCCGTGCCTTTCCCAGTACGGATTCAGCACAACTCTAACCCAGTCAGGGATATTTGTGGACCGCACAGAACTCTTAGGGTGCTTTCACACTAGCACATTTGGTGCGCACCCGGGTTCGATTGACGTCAGAGTTCGGTTCGTTTAGATGATGTGAACGCTGTCTTCCGACCTCGGGTGCGCACCCCGCGAACAGTACCAGTCGGCTTAAGGGTGGTCTGGAGTTCGGTTCATGAACTCCGGTCTGATTCACTGCTGATGTGAGCATAATCGTACCAAATCACGGAAGTGAACCACTATTAATGCCATATTATTTGATAAAAATTTGTGTTTGTGTATGTTTCACTCACTTTCACAAGCGAGCATGATTGACGCGCTGCAACCAGATAGCTGTATGTCTCATTTCTGTTCGCTTTCAGCGTTCTTTAGAGCATTAGCAGTACATTCGTAAGACAGATGTAAGTGGTTTATACACTGAAGCTTTGTAAACAAAACGAACGGTTCAAAAACGTGAATAAATAAAACCGCAGAGAGCAATCTTATGCATTTTGCCGCCTTCTCCTGCGCCGTCATTACTAAGCAACGGGGTAAACAGCTGCTGGCTTGATGGCCTTAAGCAGACAGCGGTTCGGACCCAAATAAAATAATATGAACGCAGTCCAGCGGGGGCAGGGGGAGGGGGGAGCAAACGAACTCGGGTTCGGACCAGGCAATCGAACCAAGTGGGAAAGCACCCTTATTTGACATCGTTCTAAGTTGCTAGTCTACAGCGTACAGTCTGTTCTTCTGTTGTCTTTGACAGCTTTTAGGTGCGTTATTGGCGCTTACCTCTGCTTGTGCGTCTCAGCCGCATCAGCACCGAAAACATGGGGAATATTTAGACAAATATAATCGCACAACCTATTCGATATTCGATGAATAAATCGACTAATCGAATATTCGAAAATCGTGACCCATCCCTAATACTTTTGAGACCCAAAAATGACAAAAAGCATCATAACCTCATTAATACCTCCATATATGGAAGAGTTAATGAGAGGTGCAGTTGAAGTGCATATAATGCACATATTTTTGAGATTACTGGAGCTTGATGGCCTGAATTCACTTCACATTCTGTGGAAAAGAGCAGCAAACACGCTGCCTGACTCCACAAAAGAAATAAAGTCATATAGGTTCAGATATGAGAGTGAATTATTCCTTTAATATCTGTAGGTTGGTATAATCATATACAACTGCCTTCCACAGGAGAAATGGAGGAGATTAAACAGACTAAGAGACTGACAATGCCACTTCTCTCCTATTTTAGAAGAGCAGCTAATACAGCGCTGTTTTTAATGAGTCATACTCCACAAACGCAATCCAACACACACATTCACACAAGTACAGAATCTGTTGGATTTTTCAAATCCGTCACACAGGGACTAAACTGGATTAAAACTGGATCACATGCCCACCTGACTGCAGGATAAACATCCAGAGTCTCCATTTGCTGTCAAAAATAGCATAGAACATTCACACTCAGTCATGTGACAAGCAGAGATGTATAGTGCTAGCATCACACCGTTCATCCTGTGATGTGAAGAGCAGACGTTCTGTCAAGGCTAATGCTGAAGTGTGGGGATAACAGTCATCTGTGCAGGAAACGGATACATAAACAAGACATAAACAAACGTGTCAAGGATGATAATATATTTTCTGACCGCCATGATAAAAACCTTGTATTCCACTGCAAAATTCAGTTGACAGTTTAAGTAACTGCTGTCCATGATAGGCGTTCAATATTGCTGATGGAGACATTGTTCTTTTGGGAAATTCATTAAAATCAATATTGTGATATGGCTTAATGCAATAGTAATATAGTGAAGGCTGAGATGCTGGAAAACAGGCAAAAATAAAAGCTTAGCGGTTTACACACCATAACTATAACAATATAGAAGAACAATATTGTTGGGTTCACATTCAGAACCTTTTTTTTTCAGCTGATGAACAATAAAAACACTGACAGTCCATCAGAATCCAGGAGGATTTAAAGTGGTAACAAAACTGCAGCATGCAATTATAATAAACAGAATGTTATCATGCATTGGTGTGGATGATCATTCTTGGTGTAGAAACAAAATATCACAATATCAGTTCTTTCAAATATCTTGCAAAGGCTTGGGTCAGCCCTCATAACAAGTGTAAACCAATCTACATGGGATGATGCTGGATGTCAGTTGGAATGCATTGTGTAAAACTGTATCATGCATCATCAGTGCTTGTCTTCATATGTACTGCACCTCACTCCTCTTTTTCCCTTCATCTGGAGAGGATTTGAGGACTCTGTGATTAATGAGATCTGTCTTACGCAGATTAATTCCAAACACCAATTTAGACGTCAACTATCAACCCTTCATCGCTCTCCTAATCTGACAAATTACATGAAAATGTTCACTGCCTTTCAAAAATTTGGAGTCAGTCAGAAGCCTATGCTCACCAAGACTGCATTTAATATTGTGAAAATCACTACTATATAAAATAACTGTTCTATTTGAATATATTTTAACATGTAATTTATTCCTGTGATGGCAAAGCAAAATTTTCAGCATCATTACTCCAGTCTTCAGTGTCACATGATCCTTCAGAAATTAGTCTAATATGCTGATTTCCTGATCAAGAAACATTTCTTTTTATGAATGTTGAAAACAGTTGAGCTGTTTAATATATTTTTGTGAAAACCGTAATATATTTTTAATTTTTTTTCCAAGTTCAAAAGAACAACATAAAAAATGACTGACCCCTAACTTTCGAAAAACAAAAAAGAAAAAACAATACATGCTTCCTTTTGTTAAATGATGCAAATGTACTGTAGAATAACAAATAATGCATGCAGGTGCATCTCAGGAAGGGGAATGATTGTCACACGGAAGTACATCACATGCTTCCAGTGCAGCAGGGAGATTTAGCAGATCTCATTCATCCAAAGCAAACTCTGTCGCTCTCATCTCAAGAAGAAGCTTCAGGCTCAGAATGAATCTGTCAGATCCTGGTGAAGAGTTTTTTCATGTCGTCTGCCACAGTGGAGGGGTTGGAGACGTCACAGGCATCAGGCATTGGCTATCATATATGATGAGCTTCGCCTGGCCTCTTTTTCCT
Source organism: Tor tambroides (assembly GCA_021397915.2). Lineage (NCBI taxonomy): Eukaryota > Metazoa > Chordata > Actinopteri > Cypriniformes > Cyprinidae > Tor > Tor tambroides. The sequence continues at coordinate 168,945 of JAFVLL020015474.1, forward strand.
CCCCAACTCTCCTTCACTCCCTCTTTCCACCCCCAACGCTTTCTGTGTCTCTTTCCCCGGAGGCAGCGTGGAGAGTGACTCATTGCAAATGTGATTTATTTATAGGCCTGTGCTCCACATCCTGTCAGAGCTGCTCAGGTTCCCACACTGAGATCGCCACAGGTAGTGGAGTCAACATCACACGTGCACAAACCAAGCACAGGATAAAAAACACACTACTTACAAATAGTAGACCTAAAATGGCTTGACTCACACAGCGGACACATGTGACAGGAAAACAAGATGTAGTAAACCTAGTCATCTGTTTAAATGATGTATTTTATGTTCAATGACAGTGATTATGATCTGGTGGCTGTAATTTATTATCACTAAACCACAGCACTTCTGTGCCTGTGAAAAGACAGAAATGAATGGTCAAGATGCAAATTATTTTCATTTCATTCAAGACTGATTTTTTTAAACATTAAAATTAAAAATGATATATTAGATCATATTAATATTAGAATTAAACTTGTGTATACGTTTACGCTTTTCTCTTATTTTTATATTCACTGCCTATGAATACAATTACTGAGGTTCCAATTCAGTTGGGATGCTGCCACTGAAGGTAGCTGTCTTTGTACACTGCTCAAAAAAATTAAAGGAACACTTTTTAAATCAGAATATAGCATCAAGTCAATTAAAATTCTGGGATATTGATCTGGTCAGTTA
>JAFVLL020015474.1:169755-192112 GCA_021397915.2 Tor tambroides
GTTTACAATAGTTTTGGGTCACACCAAAGATTTACCCAAGGGATTTCCGAAGCTCTTAGCATGATTAGTTTTCAGAGGATCTCAATCTAACAGTGTGAAAGTTTTCAAAGCATCTACATTCCTACAAGAAGTAAGAAACTAAATCCCATTGTGGATGAATGGGAAGGAATCGAATACAGCATGTCCAAGTACTTACGACGATTTTCGGCGCTGAGCGCATGGGTTCCTCTTCCTTGGGAACAATGCGGATGTAAAACACAGCTGGAAATATAAAGATGAGGCACGGCGCGGACGTGGCACCTACGGAACAATAAACAAACGTACACATGTACCGTAAACCTAAACCTTCATACTTCACTAACATCATGCCTCAGGCCTAAGTCTTAACTGTGTCAGAAAATCTTGAGCTATAGCTATTTAAGTTACATAAGCCATTGAGAGATTTCTCATGGCGGTCAGGCACTTGCAGAACAATAGTGTTCATTCTTCTCTGAGGTAGGTAAAACTCACAATTAGTGTTATCGAGTTAAGTGTGAGACCAGGAGAAACTATAATGTAATAAATGGACTTTGCTGATAATTATATACACATTCCAAAGGCGATTAATAATGTTGTTGGCAATGGATTTATACACGGCTGGAGCTGTTCGTACAGTATTATAGTCTGAGACTTTAATGCATGTGGAAATAAAAGCGGCTGTGAGGTCCTTGAGGTTGTCATGGTGAAACTTAAACACACTCACACTCTTTTCACACCAATGAAACTTCAAAAGAAAGAAGAGGAGAATAAGTGCTACAAAGAAACTAGAATAACATCATTTAAAGAGCTGAGAGCACCAAACCCACCGATGACCCCAAAGATGCCCAGGATGTTCGGGGCAAAGATGACCAGTAAGTTGATGAGGGTGAGGAGGGTGACAGCTATAGCAATGTGACGTGGCCACCAGAAGGTTTTATTTGGGAAGAACAGCTGCTGAATGGCTCTCCTTACCTGAGAAAAGACATCGAAAGGCAAAGCTTTGAAATCAGATACTGAAATACTGCCTGCCATCTGATCCTGACTCCTCTAACCAAGTTGTAACCTGGTAAGATGTAGTTTATTTTAAATTGTAAAGGTTTAAAATGTGAGTGTGTTAAACTCACAGGAAATAGCACAATGGGTACAGTGAGTGTGACGGCAGTCAGCACAGCCAGACGAACGCACAGGATGAGTGTGTCGTACGGGTCGATTCGACTGTAGGTGTGCAACAGCTCAGCTTCCACCTTATCTACACACAAATAGAATCATTTAAATGTAATATTAAGTTCAATTTCATTTTAAATGTAAAATTAAAAAATTCAATAATATTTTTAAATAATAAAAATGATTCAGTAATTGTCAAACTTTTTTAAAGTGGTGGACCACTAAAAAAAAAAAAAAAAAAATCTTTTTGAAAATTGTGGAGCACCTAACAACCCAAATCTGGGGGAAACCAGAAAATATTTTCACTTTTAATAAATCTTTTAATTTACTGAAATTAAATAGACTAGCTAAGAAGCTGGACCGAATTGAATCAATCTCTAAACTGACACAATAGAAAGATTTGATCACAAATAAATGTTAACACAATGAGTTAATTCAGTATAATTTGTTGATTAACCAGCTGAATCATTCAGTGTAGAGAATTTTTTGTAATTTATACCTATTTTATACATATATTGCAAAAGATTGGGGTTAGCAAGATTTTTAAAATCATGAATTTAAATATTAAAAACATTAATTAAATATTAAACAGCAAAACTCTTTTTAACATTGATAAAAATAAGAAATGTTCCAAATTTTTCAAATCAGCAAATTAGAATGATTTCTGAAGGATCATGTGACACTGAAGACTGGAGTAATGATTCTGAAAATTCATCTTTGCTATCACAGGGGGGAAAATATATATTTTAAAATATATTACAATAGAATAATGGTTTTTGTAAATTGTAATAAGACCCTAAACATTTCAACGGTAGTGTATGTTTGAGATCTACTGCATCAGATTACTCGTATTCCACACACGGTGATGTTTTTTATTCATGCACAAAGGCCACTAGATGGAGTACTAGTACTACTTCAACGTGACCTTGCATCCAACACTGATTTGTTGAAACAGATGATTAGATCTGTGACATCAGCAAACACATGCTGACAGCTGAGCAGGTCTCAATCTGTTCCTATGCTTCAAAAGCTCTGAAACATGAGAGTGAATATTAAAATCTTGTATCTAAAACAAGAAAAAAACACTCTTTTCTGCCCCTTTACCGCTGCAGTCACACTGATCTCAGCTGCCCTCTGACATTTCAACTTGAGTGACCACTCAGCACATTCATCCTGACAGGTCTCACCTCCTCTTTCTCCTCAACAAAACCTCCTCCACTCTCTCCATCTCAGCTGAGTCACACTGCTGTATCCTCCTGACATGTAAAAAGGCAGGGAGTTGTCCTGGACGACCAAATGACCTTCAGAAATTGTGAAACAGAAAACTACCATTCCCTGCTGCTTCTCGCTCTGTAACATACAGCATTTCTGTCTTGCCCTAGATTTTGGTTCATTCTGCATTAGCCATCCAAGCTACTCCAAAATCAGACTCTGAATGTTATCTTTGGCCTACAATGTAGTCGACAGTCTGACCAAAATGAAACATGAACTCCAGATACTCTATCTGGTTTAAAATAGTGTTCCCTTCCTATCTGCTACATCTAAGTATTTTTCAACACAATTACTCATCCTGTACAAACACTTTCTTACGGATTCTATAGTTTAAGCCTTAGCAAGCTAAATCAAGACATATAATGACACCTCCCATGCACATTTACTGTCGCTTGATCAAATTTCATAAGCGAAATTCAGTCATTTCAATTTTGTCTATTAAATTTCACTAAGCAATGGTAAGTGTGACCACACCTTAATATGTCAATATTACAAATGCCACTACGATCCGACTAATGTCTCATGTTCATGTTCTACTCATGTTCTATCGTTGTTGAGAAAATTGTCACTGTATACATGAAGAAAGAATGCAAATATATTGAAGGGAGTGATGGTCCTCACCAATGAAGGTCAGATACCCGAACAAAGCAGCCAAGAGGTACATGATGTACATGACTCCAATGGAGATGTTGGAGACGTGTTGCATCTTTGTCTTTGTAGGGCTGAAATCAGAGAATGTAAGCATGGGACAAAAAAATAGTGATAGACAAGCGCACACTCAAATCAAAAAATGCTGTTCATAAAGTTTACACAGTCAAAACACACTTCAGTCTCATCTAACAATCTCTGATTTAGATATAAGGCAGAAATATTTATACTAATTTCCCTTTTTGGCATTTTAAAGTCTGTTTATAACAAAATGTTGAACAATTTCTTAAAGGAATATTCCATGTTTTGTGGTATAATACTGATTACCACAAAAAATAATTTCAACTTGTTTGTTTCTTCTTGTTTTTTAAGTTTTTAAGGTGTGCAAAATAGGCAATACACTACTGATAAAAGTTTGGAGTCTATACGGCTTTTAATGTTGTTGAAAGAAGTCTCCTATGCTCACCAAGGCTGGATTTATTTGATCAAAATACAGTAAAAACAATTATATTGTGAAATATTATTACAATTTAAAATAACAGTTTATGGTTTTAATATATTTTAAAATGTAATTTATTCCTCTGATGCAAAGCTGAATTTTCAGCATTATCACTCCAATATTGAGTGTCACATGATCCATCAGAAATCATTCTAATATGCTGATTTGCTGCACAAGAAACATTTTTTATTATCATTAATGTTGAAAACAGTTGTGCTGCTTAATATTTTTGTGAAAAGAGTGATACAAGTCCCTAAAAGTCTTTACTGTCACTTTTGATCAATTTAATTCATCCTTGCTGAAAGTATTCATTTATTTTAAAAAAATCTTACAGACCCCAAACTTTTGAACAACAGTTTAACTTTAAACAGAAAAGGTTAGAAAGTTACAAACCAAGCTAACATGCATATTTCTTAAGTTCTGTGGCTGTATTTTTAAAGCAGTCAGTATTTTAATGTTTACAGATCGGCCCCCATTAATTTCATTGTAAGCGCCTCACTGTAATCCAGATTTGCTATTTTAAAAGAAAACTATTAAAAGAGCATGCCACAGGTACTGTTGGTTGGGCTTAACTTGTATTGAAGCTGTAATGTTCCTTGAATGCCTGTGAGTAAATACACTACTTCCAGAATGGTTAAACCACAGCTCTCTGGACAGTGAAGCAGATGGGAAGCCACACACTGTGTAATAGCATCCATATGCACATTGTGACTCATGTGTGATTCTAGACCTGCGACAGAACTTGCCACCTACTTGCGCAGCTCCGTGTAAATTGGCAGCACCTCGGGGTGGCACACGAATGCGAACGCCAGGATGGGAACCGTGTAGGCCGTCTAAAAACACACAGACCAGACCACGTCACGTCACCATGGATACAACAGTGGCAACCATAAACCCCAAACTCCACACTTTAAAGCCCATTAAACACTGTAGCACATTACAGAGAGCTAATTGTAGCTGTGATTAAGTCAGACTTGGACAGAGCTCAGGCCTGGGCTCATTTAAAATGCCAGTCCTGTGCACATAGAGACGGACTGAGCTGACTTTCACACTTATCTCTCTGACAGTAAAGGACATATGTGGGGAAAAATGCACATGGCGATGTATGAGTTGACACTTATGTATGTGCAGAGGATGTGATTATGCTAAAGACATGAATAATAATGGAATATAGGCTATAGACTGCAATAAATATGAATGTGTCTGGGTAAGATCCATTGTTCTAGATAGATGAATGGATGGATGTATTTTATGGCTCAGAGCTTGCTCTTTTATAGCTCAAGAGACTAAATGAAATTCTCAATTACAATATCGTTCAAGTTTGGGGTCTGTAAGATTTTTTTTCCTGATTTTGAGTCTTTTATGCTCACCGGGGCTGCATTTATTTGATCAAAATACAGTATAAACAATAACAATGTGAAATGTTATTACAATTTAAAATAACTGTTTTTGGTTTTATTATATTTCAAAATATAATTTATTCTTGTGATTCAAAACTGAATTTTCAGCATCATTACGCCAGTCTTCAGTGTCACATGATCCTTCAGAAATCATTCTAATATGCTGATTTGTTGCTCGAGAAACATCTCTTGTTGTTATAAATGTTAAAAACAGTCATGCTGCTTAATATTTTTGTGGAAACTGTGATTTTTTTTTATTCTTTGTTAATTAAAAAGTTTAAAAGAACAGCATTTACTTGAAACTGAAATTTCCGTAACATTATAAATGTCTTTAGTGTAAATTTCGATCTATTTAATGCATCCTTGCTGAACAAGTAATAATTTATTTTAAAAAATCTTACTGGCCACAAACTTCTGAACTGTATATGTTTCATTTACTGTAAGTATCAATGTCTCAGATATTTCTCTTAAAATTCTCATGAGACATGAAAGTTTAAAATTAGACATTACAAACAAAAGAAAGCCATATGGGTTTGGAATGACTTGAGGGTGGGCAAATGATGATAAATGATTTATTTTTGGGTGAACGGTCACTTCAAGGAGATGTTTATGATTTTTGTTTCCTACAATAAGAGAGCAAAAGAGAGGTAGTGAGAAATGGTCATCCTTTCTCATATTTTTAGTAAACCACTTGGCAATAACATTTAAAACCATGGCCCATCAAAGGAATCCCAAATACCTGTACATTAGAAATGTGAATATATTACATAAGCTGAAAATCCAGATTTTCATACAGTATGAGAACTGATATCTAAACGCCTGTTTGGATTAAGCCCAAATATATGCGAGTCATGCAAAGGCTTATTACGAACTGCAGTGTTTGTCATTTGATTTGGCTTAAAGTCTTACATCACATGACTCATATGAATGTCGCAGCATGATTTCAGTTACACGGTGATATACCTGTGAGTTGAGGTTAAAGAGGCGGGGGGTGCAGGCAGGGTCACCCTCAGGGGTCATCTCCACTCCTCCGGGATCAGCTGCCACACTTGTGTTAAAGCCCAACACTGTCCTGTTATGGGAAAAGTCTTCAAAAGGACATTTCACCTGGAACTTCTTATAGATCACCTGGAGGGAGACGAGAGATTGAATAATTAACAAGTCCTGCATAGGTTGTGCTGATCTTGCAATGAGTTTTTATGGGTTCATGTCATCGTTTAATCATTTTTCCACTTATAGTTAGTCACACTGGGGTTTTTTTTCAAGCTTGATTTCTGTCCCTCATTATAATCAAACAGGACATGTTTTTTTTAGTCCTATAAAGCCTGTTGTATCATATTTGATAAGCAAATTTGTAAGGAATTTAAATTATCAGCATCAAAAGTTATAGTGCATAATTTACTACATGCCTTCTGATGTGTGACTGATCATTTTACATTTTTTAGCAAGTTAAAGGCCTTTTAGTATAATTCTAAAAACAACTCATTTCGTTTGTAGCACGTGTCTTTTTTTCTGTAAAATCTTATTTTTATAAAGTAAACGTAAGAATATATTTTATATTGTTAGTAATATTTCAAGATAAACACTTACTGGATTAAAGCGACTTTATTTGATTATCCATACATCATTTTTTAAAAATCATGTTAAAATAAGAGTATCAAATATGATACATCAGGCTTTTGAGGAACGTTTATCTGTTCATTTCTTAATAATCATTGTATTACATTGCATTATATGTTGTGCACCATAATAAAAAAATATAGAGCTTTGATCATAAAACTAAGTATTTAAATATCATCTTACTAAAACATATTACTGGGAGATATATAGTGACAACTGATATTCATATGCATTTTATGTTAGTAGTTTGAGCTCCATATTCTCCAAAATCATACTTTATGAGCCATAAAAGCCTGATGTATCAAATATGATCTTGAACAAAAACACATTAAAACTTTTTTAAAAATATTTTGTCTAAAGTTTTAATAAACTGTTCTATTTTTTAAAAAAAGTAGATTATTCTGACTATTATTTTATATTTTACAGGTTTAAGACGTAAAATATGCATTTCTATAAATGTAAGTAATAATTTGTTGATTTATTTAGTCTTCTGATGTCAGAAATCCAAGGATGAGTCATGTTTACTGCTTAGTTTCAAAAGATGGTCTTTTTGAGATGGTTTAGTATGATTTCTCATGATATGACTCCTTTAATCCTGAAAGGTACACATCACTGCTTTATAATGTCATTCATCAGTGTCACATGACCAGCCGGATGAGAGAGAGAGTGAGCTGAGGTGGCTCTGCCGCCATTGTGTCTTTCCATTTGGTGCTCGTTCCAATCACAGCAGGGATGATGAAGCGAGAGAAGAAGAGAGAGGCAATGTTATCGTATTCAGACTGAGCTACGGTGTAAAAACTGGACGGTTCCATAAATCCAGCGCAAAGATGTGGCACAGCCAATGCCACACTCACACACCAGCATGAGGACAGAGAGAGTGAGAGCCGTGTGCAAAGATTAAAGCTCCCCTTCAAAACTAGGTCAGTGAGGTGCACCAAACGCAACCCCACTCTAAAAATACAAGACACACTCACACAACATCACACACTGATCCTGCTGGTGGAAAACATGAGCACATCCTAAAATCCCCCAGCTTACTATAAGATTTATAAACTGCTAATTGGAACTGTATCAAGATTAAATATTAATTTTCACGCTCTCAGCATTTTATTCAGAGAGAAATTTCAAAATAGCAGAGTACTGCTTCGTGATTAGAATACTAAGCAGCACATGGCAACTGAATGAAACATATTTAAAGGGATAGTTCACCCAAAAATTGAAAATTCTGTCATCATTTACTTGCTTATTGTGTTTCAAATCTGTATGACGTCTTTGGTGGAACACAAAACAATACGTACTTCATCAACGTCTCACAATCAAGAGTGATTTTGTTCAGATTAGCATACAAAAGTTAAATAAACAAAAATTAATACTGAGTAACTTACATTTTAGACACAATATTGAAAGTTACTCAATGTCAATTTTTGATCCACCAATGAAAATATTTCCAAACAAATCCACGAATCAGTGTACTGAACGGATTGCTTTGAACAAATGGAATGAATGGTTTCATGACTAGGCAAGGCAGTGTTGATAAAACTATTAAAATTGTTATTGTTAATTGAAAGAAAGCTGAAGTAAAATATGAATATTAGATGAAAAATGTAACAAACTAGAAATGCTGCCTACATTAAAAGTGATTAAAAATAAAAACAAAATTGAAATAAAGATAAATAGAAATATTTTTTTAAAAATGACAAAAGCCCATAACAATTAAAACTAAAATTAAAATTGAAAATATTAAAAAATCTAATGCTAAATATTAATAAATACTATATATGGGAGGACATTAGGTTATACAAAAAATTATAACAATTTTCATTTTTAGGGTGAACTATTCGTTTAACAAGAGCAACAAACATACCGCAATAAGGAAGAAGACCATACAACTGAGAGAGAAACCGCTGGTGTAGCCCAGGTACCCTGAAACACACAGTGAGATGAATAAGTGACAATTACCCACAACACCTCTGTGAGAAGTCTGATCATTGCAATACTCTTACAATTCAATAAAATATGAATACTATTTACATTATGTGGATGTGCAGACAGCAAGTTGCAAGCAGAACAAGGGGTGTGTGCAATTTCACATAAAAATCAGTTTGAGACGACTTACCGAGCTGCTTCATTAAAGCCAGCGGCAAGATGACACTGCACGATACAATGACGACCAGGTAATTGCCGTTTAAATACCATTCCCTGCCAAACAAATCACAGAAGAAAAGACAAACACAAAAACAGAATTATAAATGATTCAATCCACACTTCTTCCACAATCCACAATCCTTTTATCCAGACTTGATAACTCTGTGTAAATGAAAGTTTCCCTAAAATAGTAAGGAAGACAATAGTGATTGTAATTTTTGTTTCTAGGACAATGGAATGTTACAACAATAAATTTGTTTATTTATTTATGATTTTTTCACTTTTAGTAGGTATGTGAGTCATAGAACATGAAATAAAAAATAAATATTAGATGAAAAAATTAACTTAAAAAAATTAAAATGAAAAATGTTTCCTTTGCAACTAACTAAAATAAGTTAAAGAATACAATTACTATACCTAAAACTAAAATAGAAATAGAAAAATGAAGAGAGAAAAAAATGAAAAATAAAGAAAATGACAAAAACACGATTAAAAAAAATAAAAGCTAATTCAAATAATTAATAAATTCCATGCAAAAAAATCCAAAAATAATTATGATTCTTACATTCTTAAATTCAAACTATGCATTGTTTTACAATTTTTTGATTGTTTTACTAGTTTATTTTATGGAAGAATCATTTATTGTGATAATTAATACTGATGCATTTATTCACTGAACTTTGTGTGTTTTTTATTATATAGTTGTTGCTGCTGTTTTAAAAAATTCAATCAATGCTGTGTTACAATGATTTTACCATGGGGGTTCAGGCCAAACAACACCCATTAACTGGCTTACTGCTTTAACAAATATTGACCCATTTAACATTTCCCTTGAGCATTTACATATGGAGCAGCAGTTCTCTTATTAATTATTACTAATGCATTACATTTTCATAATACTAAAATGACTACTTGTATGTTGTTTAAATGGCTTACAATGACTGGACAACACTAAAACAGGGAGCGATCAGTGCCCCTTAAATGTTTTTCGTGATGTGTAACTGAGCAGCTATTTAGACTCAAACCCTTGTGCTCAATCACAGGCCAATTTAGAGGAAATCCTCTCCCTTTCTAACTCGTCCTAAAGCTGCTAATCTTGTTATTCTGCCCCCCATTAAGAGCAGAAACATGGCATCTCTCAAAGAAGCTCTGAATGACAAAGACAGAGAGAGAGAGACTTATTAGGGACGGCCTGTACCTTGCCCGGAAATTCAGCTTGATATGAGACAATAGAGCGGCTCCATCAAGCTAAAGATGTTCAGTGGAGTGTGGATTTTATGAAGTGGAGATGTTGTGATCTCAGTGAGGTGAACGGTACCGGGTACAAGATCAGCAGCACTGGTGCTTGACTCTGGTACTGGTTGGCTCAGGATCCGTATGTGTGTGATGTTCATTATCTGCCACAGGAGTTTCACATGGGCAGGAGTGTGAGTCAGCCATTGAAAGGCATGCCAACACTTGCCTCTCAACAGTTCTGCACCCAACACACCCCTCCATGTCTAGTCTGGATGAGGACATGTCTGGGTGCAGAATGAATGGGCACATTTACACGCTTTAACCAACTTTCTTACCAAAGTGACTTAAAATAAATAACTAGACAGGAAAGCAGGAAGTAGCCACTTTCACACATGGAACAGCTTTCTGTCTTTTATCTGTATTGCCATCATTCGCACATCAGGAGCAAATTGCTGTTAAAAATTGCTGTCAAAAATATCTAGACTGTAAAAAAATGTCACTTCAACTTAATACGTTTAGTATTGGTTCTATGAACCATTTAAACTTTTCTAAACCTGTCTAGTTGAATCTCATAATTTACAAAAATAAAGTTGAAATATGTTGCCTTATTGATCATGTCATTTTTTTACATTCTTTGTATTACGTTTTACAGTTTATCCTAGCTGTCAAAAGTTTGGGGTCAGCTGTTTTTTTTTTTTTTTTTAATTTATTTATACTTTTATTATTCAGTAAGAATGTAGTAAAGACATTTAAAATGTTACATTTCTATTTAAAATAAATGCTATTCTTTTTAATATTTCTATTCATCGAAGAACCCTGAAAAAAAATGTATTATGGATTCCACAAAAACTTTTAAGCAGCACAACTGGTTTTCAACATTAATAATAATAAGAAATGTTTCTTGAGCAGCAAATCAGCATATTAGAATGATTTCTGAAGGATCATGTGACACTGAAGACTGGAGTAATGATGCTGAAAATTCAGCTTTACCATCAAAGGAATAAATTACATTTTAAAATATAGTGAAATAGAAAACCGTTATTTTAAACTGCAATAAAATTTCAGAATATTACAGCTTTTAGTGTATTTTTGATCAAATAAATTAAGCCTCGATGAGCATAAGAGACTTCATTCAAAAACATTTCAAAAATCTTACCAACCCCAAACTTTTGAATTGTTGTGCATACAGTATAATCATATTTTTGGACATATTTTGTCTTGCTGGCAAAATTTACTGAACGGACTGTTTATCCTTCCTTGTTTTCATTTGTGTCACGGTCTACAATGACTAAGGTCTTTTTTTAAAACTTTCCTACTGGTGTTAATTTACACAGACTGTCACACATGTAGATTCATGGGCACTGCCTGTTAAAACTGAAATGAATAGTCACTGTTTACTGCTTCATGATCCTCCTCACTCGCCTAGAGAGGTGAGGAATTCAAATGAGGCAGCCAAAGGTCGTTTCCGTGGAGTTTTTGAGGTGTCCTCCAGAGTGTGTGCACAGGCCTTGTGTCAGGCTGAGCTCCAGTCATCGCATCTGCAGTCGGCTTGCGTCACGGACCATCACACACACATACACACACATATCCTTGGCTGGGCAACTAAGTCAGGGGAAATCTGACCTTCACAGGCATACGAACCTGTTCTCATCAAATCTAGTCCATCTATCATAGTTGTTCTCTAACACGCGCACACTTTCACACAATAGTGCCGGAGGATTTTACTGTGTGACTCAGAAATCCTCAGGGACCTATTGATCTGAAAGAAACTGCACCGCTCACACACATACACAAATTGGCAGTAATCATTACCAGGGGCCAAACTGATGTGGTGGCTAGTGTTAACACCCTCATGCCCACAAAGAAAGGCTGGCATTTGACAAAAAGAAAAAGAAATACCATTGAAAGAGATGCTTTTACAGACTCGACTAATCAAACAACCTTTTTCCCCTTTGGCCTTTTAGTGCAGACACGCCCACACACTGCTTTCTGTCTCTTACCATTTTTCTCTTCAAAGGAAATTTTCATTGTTTTTAGTCGTGTTTCATTTAAATAAAAGTTCATAAAATTCTAACACTGAAGACGTTTAATCACATAAACACAGTCTGAGACAGACTTAGATGAGACATTACTGTGTCTTTTTCTCAAGAGAAACATTTGATGCAGGAGGCTTCATCTGTTTTTCATTTAACGCCACTGTTATCTAGTAGAAACAGTTCGAGAAATTATACAGATCTCATGTTTTATTTGTCTTTCTAGTAAGTCTTTGTGTATGCTGATACCCTAACGTGCTTGAAACGGGTCAGATGGTAATAAAGAGTCTTGATGTGGCAAAAAAACAAGATGATGTATTTGTGTTGCTTTCTGAGAACTAAAACACAACTTTAAACACGCACATACTCACCCTGATGGATTGTCCACCTTGAGAAAAGCCTGGATAACCAGTGGAAACTCATACTTTACTATGTACAAGTAGCTGGACATGGCTATGAGAGGAGAAAGAGAGAGAGGATGGCTGTGAGATTCATACACACACACTCACATATACAGTAAACAACCTAATCCAGGACACAATCGTCCACGCCAGAGGATTGTGGTTATTATCCTGGAAGCAAATGTCACAGTAAAGAAGAGAATCAGATCTATTTTTAGTTTTTATAAACATGCACCAAACGCCAACCAGCTCAGGGTCTTTTTCCATCACTGTAGATTAAGTCACAGTTCAGCTTTTAAAAAATAATCATAAAAAAAATAAAATCATGTTATACATCTTAAAAATCTGAAAATAAAGTTACACAACAGGCCTGAGACTGAGATTCATTTAATTACTTCATATTTATTAATAGCATTTATTAATATAGGAATAACCTATAAAAATATTCAACATTTTTTAAAGAAAATAATTTATATTTACAATAATAATCAGCAGAAAGACTGTCCTATAATTATTTGTAATGAAATAGAGCACAGCCTGTCTACTACACTGAGGAAACAGGGAGGACAGGTTACCATGATAATGAAGAAATAAAAAATAACAGTGATTACCTAGAGTGTAAATGAGAAACAAATGACACTGCTATCTATCCAAGTCCAGTCACTCTCTCTGCAGAGGTGTATACGTGTGCTGTGCCCTTGACAGGTCACAAAGCAATACGTTGTGTCTCCGGAGATGTAATGTTTGACAATCTCACCTCCAATGTTCTGCAGGGTGATCGCAATGCCGGCAGCCATCTTGCCTGGTGTGCCAAAGGCTCGGAAGCCCAGTTGTTCATAAGCTCTAATGCCTGACAACAAAGGAAAAAGATGTGAATAATAATAAGGTTATGTGAATCCTAATAAATAAATCAGGTTCTGTTTGATAACATTTATTTGACAGTCATTCAAATTTATTCATTATTAAAACCACTATCATTAAGTAATATCATGGTATATGTAAGGCTTGTTCGTTTTTCAAGGTAAGCATGTGGTAAACCTGGGTTTGGGGAAACAATGTAACCATGGGCTTATAGTTTATATAGCACTGACAATGACAACCACAATTGATCAAGCACAGCAGACGCGTGGCTATTTTTAGCCTAATGCACACCAAAAATATTCTGGCCAATTAAAATCTCTCACAGAGGAGTGAGGCAGATGGTCACTGAGCCAACAGAGAGAGCAATGTCACATCAGTTAGCACCTCCATCTAAACCAGCTCTTCAATTTAGCTCAGTTTTCATATCCAAATTATATTCTTAACTATACAGAGGAGAGCTTTAAACTGGTACCGGGTCAGTGTAATGAGTGTAACTCACCCACAACGCCTGAAGATTTTAGCAGCAGGTGAATGGAATATGCAGACAGACCAGCGATAACAGTGAGGAGAATTCTGAGAGACAGAGAAGACAAATTAACTGCAACTGGAACCAATGTCACTGACAAGTATGAGTATGGCTATGTGTTATATTTATAGAGTACTTTAAAAAAGCCTTTGGTTCAAAAGCACAGTATAGAAAGCTTGTAGGATCAAACACACACGGGATAATCCCACTCAAGACACAAAGTAATATTTTAGGTTAAAAACAAGAAATTAAATCTATGACAATTACAGGAAAAGTGATCATGAAAAAAGGAATTTCTATCAATCATACAATATAATTACACTGCCGTATGCATCATACTTGCTGAATGAGATCCAACACTTTCCCAAAATATGATGTGTGTTTCGTAACATTTTTGCTTTTAAAAACCATTTGTAAGGTAAAAAAAAAAGTCTTGTATTAACATAATTTGTAAAAGCTTCATTCTTATTTTTATGGGGGAAAAAACTGTATGTTAGGTAATAATTGGGTAATTTTAGGCCATTTTTTGCAAATCAGCAGAATATTTTCATGCAGAACGCAGGACTGTAGAATATATATATATATATATATATATATATATATATACACACACATACATACATACATATTTATTTATATACATACATAAATTACATGAACTTATAACTGAATCATTTAGAATTAAAAAATTAAACAATTTCACTGTATATCTAAATAATTTCTAAACATGCTATGGTTATATTAATTAATACATAAAATGTAAAACAAAAAAATATAACAGGCCTAATTCTAAGAGTTGAAAAGAGGTTATAGTTTCAGGAAGGTGGAAAAATACTAGACATCGTAATCACAGGCACATCACAAATAGCACATAAATGCAACGGCACCCTCCAGCTGCCAACATCTGGATAAACATCTCAAGCTGGGAACCCAAAATATGCTCTATTGACTCTTTTTCCTCCATCCAAATGTGATGTTTAGTCCCTTTTCCTAGTTCCAGAATGTCTTGGCATCTATACTGACCAGGCCTAACCACCCTCTGCCAAGCACTCAGTTTCAACTCCGCACTTTCTCACGTCTTCCATTTGCCTACTTTTTTCCAAATGACGTGGCTGAACTGCAGGAGGAGAAGTCAACGAGTGCAGTTCTGCTGGAAACGGCAGTACTCTGACTCACATGAGCTCTGAAACGGATATTCAGCATTAAAAAAAACCCTCCCAGCCTTGACTAACATTCCACTCATATTTAAATAAGTGGAGCACAACTAGTACAGCTAATTGCTCATGTTTAATAACATATTACGCTGGAGGAGGCAACATTGTGAGGTTAAAAAGCTTTGAAAAATCGGAGACAGAACATGCGATTTGTTCACCAACTGCAGTGTGTTAATGGAGGCAGCTGACTTGAATGAAGGCACTATGTGATCAGTTCAGCATCTAATCATCTTCTTTAGCAACTGATTGTGATGAGATATTTAATATCATTTAAGCTCCAAAAGACACCAAAAATGTTCTTAATTTAGCATTTATAGCTGCTCCAAAAGCTAGTTGCAAATGGTTGCGTAGTTATAGCCATTTTTAGATTTTCCTCCTTATAGCACCAATAAGTGGCCAAACTCCACAATTTTTCTTGTGACCTCAGATTGATCTCTTACATAATTGTTCTGAGTTTGGTGACAATATCTCATTCCGTTCAAAAGTTATAGCCATTTTAGTAAAAGTGGCCCTGCCCCTTTCAAACGTTTTGGCATCCCTTTGTGACGGTGAGTCAAAAGTTCAACTTTTTTTTTTTTGATAATTATTGATATTCACTGTCCAGAGAATCTTTCTGCACTGGATTGGTTCCAATCGGGAGAAAAACCTAGGACAAGTTCACAAAAGTAAGTTTTTCAAAAAATCCAAAATACCCAAAAAAATTGAAAGGCGATGATCGAATCCGAATTATGACCCATTTCGTACTTTTGATTGCTGTAGTGCCCCCACCAGGGCGATTGGGGCGAGCCTTGGTGACGTTGTAGACGGTGTAAGTCAGGGGTCACCAGATTCAGTCCTGGAGGGCCGGTGTCCTGCAGAGTTTAGCTCCAACCCTAATTAAACACACCTGTATCAGCTAATCAAGGTCTTACTAGGTATACTTGAAACTTCCAGACAGGTGTGTTGAGGAAAGTTGAGCTAAACTCTGCAGGACACCGGCCCTCCAGGACCAAGTTTGGTGATCCCTGGTTTAAGTACTTCCATCCCTCCAAGTTTCAAGTCTCTACGACTTACAGTTTGGTCTGCCCGATCAGTTTTACATGGAGATTGGACCTGATCCTTGGTCATTCTAAACAATTACAACAGGGTTTCAGAGCTACGTGCTTGAACCCCTAATGAAATCTTTTGTGTCATTATTAAAGTCTTTAGTGTCACTTTTGATCAATTACTTGCTTAAAATAATTAAAAAAAATTCTTACTGACTCCATACTTCTGAAATGTAGCAATATATATGATGATAATATACAAAAATGATATTATTAAATTAATTTAATCTTTTTCTGTTGATTAATTTCAGCACAGAATGAAATTAATAATCAACATTTCTCTCAATTTTTTTTTTTTATTTTTCAAGAGTGTTAAGTCTGTGATCAAGACCAGTCTTGAATGCTAAGGTGCTAGAATGCCTTGTTAGAACCTGAAGACTACTGTTAATTTAGTATCTCACACAATTTATTCAGGAGTGTCCGGACGTGTTTCTCCATTTATTGAAGGCCATTTATCCAAGTGGCTTCATCAGTTCGTAAATTAATGGAAAAACACATCTTCAGCAAATGGAGGAAGAAGTGGATGACTAGAAGCACACTGTTAAATTTAACTGAGCATGGTGCTACAGCAAATCATTATATCAGATATTCAGTTGATTTTTTGGCATATCTAATTTGTATGACACAATACTTGCTCCCACTGTTTTGAGAATTGACTCATAAACATGTCTTTTTAATTCCAGGAACATGAAATAAACGCATATCCTTGAGCAATAATATTTCCCAGTAAGCCACAGGAAGCTGAATTTCAAAGCAAAGATTTTTTTGTTTGTACAAAGAGCTACTCTTTCAAAGCCAATCAATGGAGTCCCCAGGTATGTTTAGGCTAATTTAGGTAATAAGATTGTCCCAGATGCTTCTCCTACAATTTCTTAAAAATAGAAGCAAATAAATACATATGATGATAACTATCTGATGGAAGTTTATTGATATCTATTCCTAAACTCCAGAATAGACAAATGTGAAATCTGTGAGCAGTTTGCTCTCCATTTAATGTCACTCCTGTAAGAAAAGAGGAATAGGAACTCCACACATTTTATGATGCTGGATATTCATAAGTTATCCTTGTTTGTGATGCTGTGCATTTCTCAGAGTCGTGGATTCACTCTCGCCTCTAGGGAACCACTGCCAAGATTCAAAGTGACACAAGTCAAACCCACAACTCAAACAGGCAAAACCCAATATCAACATTTTAGAATCTGTCCTTTATCTTCATCTCTAAACACCATATACAACAATAATAAGCAGAGATATTGCTATGCAAAATTTATGATAGTATATACAGTTCAAAATGCTCATCATATAAGCCATAAAGCACAAAGAAAATGTTTTATACTAGCATACAGACTCCACAATGATGTCCTCATAGCAAGGTCTAAGAAACTCCCATAAACCTTATGAATTCATTCCCAAGAGCTGCACCATTATTGAAAGGAATATTAGCTGCATTATTAAATTGTGTCTGGGACTGATTTATGAGTAGCCCGAAGCCACAATCAGCACTGGAGAAACACTGCTCTCAGATCAGACAGGTACCACACGTAGAGAACCGGGAGTACGGAAAGTTCAAGTGTGCCAGATATCGCAGAACCCCAGTCACGCCAAACAGCTCAAACCCAAAGCCCTCTCAGAAAGGAAAAATAAAAATCCTCTGTATATTGCTCAACCCAAATTAAAAGGCCTGATTGGTTTTCATAAAGCATGTACAACCTAATCTTCACGATCACAGCAGAGAGCCCACGTTAAGTAGCACAGACCATTAGATCATAACTACTGTAGATGACAGACCCTTTGTTAACAAAAGTAATACAGTGTGCCTGGCGTGAACATGGAGCTCCCGTGGAAAGTGAGAGTCCTGGTACAGCCCGCTCAGCTCTACTGAAGGTCAGTCAGGAAACAAATCTCTCTGGCAATCTGACTTTTCTAATAAAGGCTGCTTTACAAGAGGATTAATACAGCAGGAGGACCAGTTCACAGAACGGGAATTAACACAGATCATCAAACTGTAGGGAAGCTGTGACATTGTAATAAATTTTGCTGAATAATAGTATTAATTTCTTTCTTTCTTTCAAGAAAAACTAAAAATCAAACCGTCAATGAGTCAAAAAGTATTGCATTGCGCATTGCGTAATCACGCACATGTGACGTAGGTGGACATACCGAGCCAGTACTTTCAAAGATGAAAGTCAAACACCCTTTACAAAAAAACGGAAAAACAACGATATCGGACAATTTTGATGTTGGAGGAGAAAATGAGCTGAAGTGTTTCTCCCTACTCTACCTTTTTGAACCGAAGTACACAGACAAACAACTTTTCCAACGTGATTACGTAATGCATGACGTCGCGGACGCGCATCACAGAGCTAGTGCAAGACAAGCATTTGTGTTTAAAAAGTATATCAATTTTTAATTTTTGTTTTTTAGAAAATGATCGATCGTCTCACTAGACAAGACCCTTATTCCTCGGCTTGGATCGTGTTGAAGCTGTATTGAAACTGTAATTTGGAACTTCAACCCGTTGGCTGCCATTGAAGTCCACTATATGGAGAAAAATCCTGAAACAACTTTTTCCTCAAAAACCTTAATTTCTTTTCAACTGAAGAAAGAAGGACATGAGCATCTTGGATGACATGGGGGAGAGTAAAGTATCAGGAAATTTTTATTCTGGAAGTGAGCTAATCCTTTAAAGGTTGTGCAAGTTAAAGCAAGTACTTCACAAGCATTCATTATTATCATCAATTATACTGGTTTTAATACACACCACAATACACCCATTAGGATACATATTCAGCAAGAATGACACCGGCTTTCAATCTCAATAAAATATCAAAATTGTATGTTTGATCAGCAGTAAAAACAATATCATTTCTGGCTCTAATGTTTCCCCACAGAGTGGTTTATGATGCTATCAAATGCATAATGATTTTATTAATTGTAGCTCAAAGTGGACTATATTCTCCATTAAGCCATTTCCTACAATCTGAATGCATAGAGTTTGACCTAAAACTGTAACTTACACAAAGAGGACAATGCCCGTGTTAGCCATTGCATATGCTAATCCCAGAATTCCACTTCCCATGATGGCATTTCCCAAGTTGAAGACAGACATCCCAAAAGAAGTCTTTCCCTCAAACTAAAAAGACAAACAGAGTATTATGATCCTGACACACTGTCACAAATTGACATACATGAAATCTTACCAAAAACTCAACTTACATCCGTGAAACGAGGGGTTTTCTTGTCATCTGCGTTGGACAGGAACTCTGAGCTTTCTGCCAGGTTTGCTTCTGCATTACCTGGAGTTCTGTCAGTACTAAAGACACACATAACACCCATGAGGGACTGACTGGCAGTGCATCACGGATAACTTACTTAAGGTTTAACGAAACCAAAACACTGATTTACGGTGCGTGCTTCGCTTTATTTACAGGTGCATGATGTGCAGGTGCAGAGAAGTACTGTTTTGTTTGCTCTCTGCATGACATACCTGGTATTTTCAGTGCTATTTGGTACAAGTTCCCTACAGATCAGTGTTGGAGCCGCATCCACGAAAGCACAAGAGACAGGGAAATCATGATGAACACACCCGTAGATAAACACACTACTGAAGGCATGTGGCCACAAGAGAAAGTGATGTCTAGTTGAGAAACGTTTCATTTGCTTTTGTGAAGGCGAGCGGTTCTTCTACATGCAGGGTGATTTTGTTTTGCATATAAAAGAACACACAGGTGTTTCTTCAACTATGGGCACTTTTAAGTCTTGCAAAGAAAAAAATGTATTACCTTAAAATACACTTTTTGCTTTCTCAATCATTTTTTTTTCCCTACTAGCAACATGCATCACAGGAGCATTCAAATTACACAGCCAGCATTCTAAGTATTTTAAATACACACAACTGAATGATACTGTCACACATTTTGCACAATCTGACACAATTACAGCTGAATTAGATATGAAACTTTCTTTTCCCAGTGTTGAGAACCACTGCTTTAATATAACCAAAATAACAAAGTTAGTTTTAATCAAAAATATATTGTTGTCACATAAAAAGTTCCTGTAGTTGAAGAAACCCATACTCATACACATTCATTTGCACAAAAACATCTACACAATCACAGACACGTTGGAGCTTTGAACATGATAGCATAACATCAGTGCTACTGAATGTGCTCAGTGATGTCTGAACTGTGCTGTTCAGTGACATTTAGGACTGTGATGACAGACAGGCTTCACCTTATTAAGATGACATGACTGGATGCTTTAATGTTAGCTGGAAGATACTGCAAAAACACACACTAATGTTCATACATACTGTATATATGCACTAAATGTGTATAAAGCTTAAGGCACCCCTAAGATGGACTTAATGATAGATTGAATGATAAAGCTTATACCAACTGAAACTGTATTACTAAATCTACACACATTGGATGAGTGACAATAAACCATCCTTAAATAGACAGACATTATATTGCACCCTTGAGCGAATACTTACTGAGCTGTATCTTCTGATTGGCTTTTTATTGCAGTGGCAATAGTCTCCTCGCCAGCTTCGTGCCCCTTCCCATTGGGGATAGTGTTCATCTCGGCGGGCTCCATGCTTTCAGAGCGATTATTCTCGGTCTTCAAGTGTGCGTGTGTGAAAGAGGAAGATCTATAGAGAAACTTTGTGTCGGTCCCTTGTTTCCCTATACGAAAAGGATGCAAAAACAGTACACATTAATCCCAGCTTGTTTAAAGGACACATGATATGTTCATCTGTGTAAAATGGAGCAGTGAAGTATTATGCAAGACCTTGAAATAGGATATGATATGAACCTCAATGCCTGAAACACACTCTACGTAGGTACATGAACATCTAAACAAGTTCAATTTCAGGTTGTTGCTTTCTGAAATTTGAAGAGTTTGAAGACAATTTTTCTAGTTAGTACAAGTTAGTTAAACTGCTGATATATTTCTGAAATGCTACATCAACAGTACCCCATTTTGCTTAAAGCCACAGGCATTTAAAGGTAACTTTATCAATCCAATTCAATTCCAGAATCTGAAACGAACTTAAAGCAGAACTGCACTTCAAATTTGAAAAGAAAAGGAAGGGGACTTATTTCTACACCGGATGCTGGCAGTGCGGCACAACCAAATACAACAGAACTGATTATAAAGACAAATTTCCAACAGTAAACTGATTCCCTGGTCTATTTTTGTCATATTCGAAACACCTTTAATACTTCTGGCACAAAGGACAAATGGATTTGCAACAAACACTTTTTGACGCCTGGCATCTGGTGTGACGAGGTGTTTAAATAAAAAATAAATAATAAATGTAAAAACTCTAATACATTTATACAGCTATAATAAGTGTTATTTTTAAAAACAAAAATTAAGGCCTATATATATACATAGGCCTTTATAGGCCTTACAGACAGACAGACAGGCTTCTCTGTATTTCTCTCATGTGTTTCTTACTCCTTGCATGACAAAACAGCTCCATCAAACCTCTGCCACTGCCAAATGAACTTTGCAAAACAACCAGTAACCTTTTGCACCGATACCATACAAGTGAATAAGTCATCACTTTCCTGACTCTACTGAGAGGCGTTGTTCTCGCTTTCCTCCTTTCACTATATGGCTCCTGATGTCTCTATAGCTGTTTTTGTGGTCTCTTCCTGCCTTCATTGGTGCCTGACTCCCTGTGGCTGCTTATGATGGACCTGTTGGAGTGCTGAGTCCTGAAAGCACAAGCTGACATGGGTCTCCAGGCTCCCATTTGGCCCCCTGGTATTCCCAATCCTGGTCTGAAAGGACGGAGCCCTAGTATCACATTAGCTACAAAGCATAAACAGAAGTAGGGGGGAAGAGGAGGGGAGGGAACCTACACTCCAAACCAGCGGGCCCATTGACGAAGGCCATGAAAGCCAGCAGAACCAGCTATGACCAGCTCTGAACCAGTTCTGGCCCTCTTTGTCCATTCATCTCGCTTTTTTTACAGCTTTCTTCCCATTCCTTTGCTTTTAATTAGGAGAAGCTTAACATAACAGTCATGCTCTCTTCATGCTTGAAACTCTGGGCTGGCATAACCTCAAGTTCCCCCTTTTTTTTCCATCTGCCCCCTCGCTTTTCTCCGCTACGCCCCGCAAACGTGAATTAATAATCGAGCAGAAAACGAATCGGTGTGAACTCTGGGAAGATAAACTCTGGTTCATCCAGCGAGATGCCACGTTACTCGGCTTGCTGC